>OZ019982.1:18786163-18846163 GCA_963970395.1 Ephialtes manifestator
TTTATGTTCGTAATTTTGTTGCTCCAAAATATTTGGAAATTTGATAAACAATCGTTCGACAAAAAAAATCAAAATCATTTAAATTTATTCTCGTTAAATTCACAAATTATCGTTATTCATTTTTTCAAGAGTGTTTTGGACTGATTTTTATTTATTCTTGTCTGTATTGACACGCATTTATTTCCTCCTTAATTTTACAACTGAACTGTAATTACATAATTATATTTTTTTTAAATGTTTCTGTTAACAATATTTATAGACTGCGTCGTAATTTTCATGCGTTTTGACAATATATTACGACGCATATCCCAAGATTGTTAGATCAAGGATTTGACCATGAATCAAACACTTTTTCTCTGCGGTCTGATGAATTTCACGGTCACTAACGATTGTTTTTGCGATGACGGATTATTCGTAAGAAATAAAATTGTGAAGACATGATTTTCGCCGTTCTATGATCGAACTCATTGGAATGGGATTCAAAACGTACATTGTAACAAAATATGAACCACTTTGAAGTACCGACAACAACAATAATAATAACAAGATCAAAAAGTTGGCATTTCTTCATAATTTCTTCAATAATTTCTTAATAAAAAAAAATCACGCCTTTTTAGTGATTTGTAAAAATGAGAAAAACAATTTTTGCAAAATTCAAGAATTGAGGAAAAATTGTTTTTTAGGATTTTTTATAAATATTATATGTATATGGAAAAAATATCATATGTATATGTCATATGAAAGAAGGAGATAAAAATGTATCGATTTCCATCGAATTTTTCAAATAATTTTTTTACTTATTAATTAATTAATTAATAACTTTTATGATATTATTATTACACAAAATCACTGTTCGTTGGCATCGATTTTTTTCCCCATTTTTCTCTTGTACTTCAATTTTATTTTAATTTACTGCAATTTTGAAAACTACTTGTTAAATTTTTTTAATTTCGGAAAATGTGTGGAAAATTACGAATTTTGGATATGCGTCTGTCATCCAAGAATATTCCCGACGTTTGATTGAGTTAAAATCTGCTTGAAATTTAATGTACTTTTACTGGAAGTTTTTATGCATAAACTAGTATATTAAATTTAATATACACTTGGAATGTAAAATTAATGTATGGTACAGCACATTCAATAATCTACTTTTATTTTACATTAAAAGTACTTGAAGTTTCATAATTTGCTTTAATTTTACTGGAAAAGTACATGAATTTTGTACCACAATTGTGCATTAAAATTCGATGACGAGTTTATGGATAAAAACTTCCAGTCTTTTCTAGAAGTGTAGATTTGCAAGTACAGCTCAAACATAAAAAAAAACGCAAATTAAAAAAATTATATACAAATCTTTAAAAATTCATTCGCATTCAGAAAAATTGACAAATAACTTTCATTTAAAAAAAGTTAGGTACCGGGTGATTTGTTGAGCATTTTTTTTCTTTACCGGACAAACATAAGATTCAGAGGAAATTGAAAAATTTCGCATTACAATGATTTCAAAATGTTGTTCACAATTTAATTGAAAAAAAATGTAAAAACGCAATTTTCAAAAATTATCCAAAATTGTAAAAAAAAAATACATACGTATACAGAAAAATGCACAAATTATTCACATTTGAAAAAAGTTAGGTTGCCAGGTAAATTGTTGAACAATTTTTTTAAAATTATTTTGTTAATAACATTTAGGACTTAGCAAATCACAAAATAATTGGTGCTTTTTAGCACCCTCATTATTATTATTATTATATCCCAAAATAAAGGTGCTTTTCAGCACCTTTTCAATATGCTAATTTTTTTTCAGATTTTTATCCCATCGAGAAGTGTTCAAAATTCTCTTACACAAAAATTACACAGAATCCAAAAAAAAAAAAATCATATTCAAATCATTTTCATTAGAAACAAAGTTAGGCTGCCAATTGATTTGTTGAACAATTTTTTGGTCATTAATTTATTAGTAACATTTAAGAATTATTATTACGCAAAATCAATCATTTTTTTAAGATTATTATCTCGTCGAAAAGTTTTCAAAATTTTCTTACACAAAAATTACCCAAAATCCTAAAAAAAAAAAATAACATTAAAATCATTTTCATTACAAAAAAGTACGGTTGCCAGGTGATTTATCGAACAATTTTTTTTCTAATTATTTTGTTAATAACATTTAGGAATTATTAAATCATAACATTTAAAAAAATTAATTTAAAAAAAAATATAGTTAGACTTAAAAAATATAAGTAATTTAAAAAAAAATATAGTTAAACCGACGATAATCTAACTATAAACTATAATTCCCAGGAGGAACATCTATATTTTATGATTATAGCAAGTATAAGAAAATAGTTAGCTGAACCATTAATATAATTCCCAGGAGAAACGCCAATATTTTATGATTATAGCAAATATAATTATAGTAGCAATCATCAAAATGATAATAATTTCAAAAACGACTCTAATAGGTTCAAATATGCCGTTTCGTTGCATATAAGATTTCAACGTTTGTTTCCAATAACCTTGCAAGTATCGTTTATTGAACCATATTATCATCGCTTCAAAAAAAAAAAAAAAATAACATTAAAATCATTTTCATTACAAAAAAGTTCGGTTGCCAGGTGATTTATCGAACAATTTTTTTTCTAATTATTTTGTTAATAACATTTAGGAATTATTAAATCACAATATTTAAAAAAATTAATTACATAAAAAATATAGTTAGACCGACGATAATCTAACTATAAACAATAATTCCCAGGAGGAACATCTAAATTTTATGGTTATAGCAAATATAAGAAAATAGTTAGCAGAACCATTAATATAATTCCCAGGAGGAACGTCTATATTTTATGATTATAGCAAATATAATTATAGTAGCAATCATCAAAATGATAGTAATTACAAAAACGATTCTAATAGTTTCAAATATGCCGTTTCGTTGCATATAAGATTTCAACGTTTGTTTCCAATAACCTTGCAAGTATCGTTTATTGAACCATATTATCATCGCTTCAACAATAAAACATCCCAAGCATTCCTATATTCGTTTTATCATGTGAAATCGTTAAATCAACGATATGCTTTTCTCTCAGTGCTAATTTTTTTTTCAGATTTTTATCCCATCGAGAAGTGTTCGAAATTCTCTCTGAATCTCACCTTAAGGTAGTTCTGTCGTGAAAGCAATCCAAACTCATATGCATGAATTTTTGACATGTTGAAATTTAGCTATTCATTTTTACTTGCACAAAATCTTGAAGGCTATTACCGAGTATTTGAATGAACAATTAAAACTTGAAAATCGATCTTTTTACATGTCGCTCACGGGAGGGCTGGAAAAATTGATCTTTAAATCGAAACTTAACATACTTAGATCAAAGATAGAGAAAAAATAAAAAGTACTACGGATTCGCAAATAATTCAGGAATTGATGCATCATGAAAAAAGGTGAAGTCTCCGGAATAATGTTTAATTGAACCAAGGTCAAAGTGCAAGATACCAGGCCAAATGACGTTTCCTAACCTAATTATCGTAAAAATGAAGTCAAATTCGCACTAAACATATCAACTATTTACAAATAATTGTTTTAATTTGATTACGACAATTTCGAAGGATTCTCGATTATTTTTGATATTATTATTGAAGCAGTCAAAGTGATGCGTATGATTATTTTTTAAGGTAGTTCTGTCGTGAAGGCAATCCAAACTCATATGCATGAATTTTTGACATGTTGAAATTTAGCTATTCATTTTTACTTGCACAAAATCTTGAAGGCTATTACCGAGTATTTGAATGAACAATTAAAACTTGAAAATCGATCTTTTTACATGTCGCTCACGGGAGGGCTGGAAAAATTGATCTTTAAATCGAAAATTAACATACTTAGATCAAAGATAGAGAAAAAATAAAAAGTACTACGGATTCGCAAATAATTCAGGAATTGATGCATCATGAAAAAAGGTGAAGTCTCCGGAATAATGTTTAATTGAACCAAGGTCAAAGTGCACGATACCGGGCCAAATGACGTTTCCTAACCTAATTATCGTGAAAATGAAGTCAAATCCGCACTAAACATATCAACTATTTACAAATAATCGTTTTAATTTGATTACGACAATTTCGAAGGATTCTCGATTATTTTTTATATTATTATTGAAGCAGTCAAAGTGATGCGTATGATTATTTTTTAAGGCAGTTCTGTCGTGAAGGCAATCCAAACTCACATGCATGAATTTTTGACATGTTGAAATTTAGCTATTCATTTTTACTTGCACAAAATCTTGAAGGCTATTACCGAGTATTTGAATGAACAATTAAAACTTGAAAATCGATCTTTTTACATGTCGCTCACGGGAGGGCTGGAAAAATTGATCTTTAAATCGAAAATTAACATACTTAGATCAAAGATAGAGAAAAAATAAAAAGTACTACGGATTCGCAAATAATTCAGGAATTGATGCATCATGAAAAAAGGTGAAGTCTCCGGAATAATGTTTAATTGAACCAAGGTCAAAGTGCACGATATCGGGCCAAATGACGTTTCCTAACCTAATTATCGTGAAAATGAAGTCAAATCCGCACTAAACATATCAACTATTTACAAATATCGTTTTAATTTGATTACGACAATTTCGAAGGATTCTCGATTATTTTTGATATTATTATTGAAGCAGTCAAAGTGATGCGTATGATTATTTTTTAAGGTAGTTCTGTCGTGAAGGCAATCCAAACTCACATGCATGAATTTTTGACATGTTGAAATTTAGCTATTCATTTTTACTTGCACAAAATCTTGAAGGCTATTACCGAGTATTTGAATGAACAATTAAAACTTGAAAATCGATCTTTTTACATGTCGCTCACGGGAGGGCTGGAAAAATTGATCTTTAAATCGAAACTTAACATACTTAGATCAAAGATAGAGAAAAAATAAAAAGTACTACGGATTCGCAAATAATTCAGGAATTGATGCATCATGAAAAAAGGTGAAGTCTCCGGAATAATGTTTAATTGAACCAAGGTCAAAGTGCACTATACCGGGCCAAATGATGTTTCCTAACCTAATTATCGTGAAAATGAAGTCAAATCCGCACTAAACATATCAACTATTTACAAATAATCGTTTTAATTTGATTACGACAATTTCGAAGGATTCTCGATTATTTTTGATATTATTATTGAAGCAGTCAAAGTGATGCGTATGATTATTTTTTTAATGTCATATAGACTCTGAGATTTATGACTCCGGCGTACCGACAGAACTACCTTAAGTTTTCTGCTGGGTCCTAAAAATTTCCGACCCCCGTCGAGTAGACAATTTTTACCTCCATCGTTTAAATCGATTTCTAACAATCGCGTGGAAAGCTTAATACTTATTGTAACCTTGTGTCCAAGTCTGTCTCTTTCTCTTTCTCGTCGATCTCTCGACACTTTTTTTAATGACGTTTTTGTACGTCATTTTACGCGGTCGTTCACGGTCGGCATCGACACACGCTGTTATATAGATCCTAAGAAGGTTTTTCACAATTAGTTGCCGAGTGGGGCCAACCCCGTGAGTGACTGATAATATATTGGGGCTGAGTCAAACTAAGCAACAGTGTATTACTGACTGATGTCGAAGTATGCAGGTTCCATTTCCGGCAACCTAATCGTAGGTTTTCCAACACGTATTCACTTATCTTTGTTCGAATGCTGATAACTTGGCAAGTGCGAATCGTCCACAGGGGCAGTCGAAGCAAAAATACTAGAGTGCTCCTGGTTAACGAATAAATTTTTTTTTTTTTTTTAATAAAAACAATCTTGTGGATTTTTTTTTTTTACATTTTGCATTATCGCTTTCGACTGGCACGAAAATGATTTGCATTAATGGAAACGCTAAAACTAACGGACGACTCAATGGGGTGAGTAAAAATTTTTATTTCAGTGTCAAAAAAATTTATTTTTCACGCAATGTAAATACTGAGTGGATATCGAAAGTCAGGAATTGTGAAATAGTAAAGGGGTGGAACGTGGTGAAATAAAAGGTTTCTAAGTTTTTTTTTGTTTTGTTTTTAGGAGTTTGTACATTTTTTATTTTTAAAATTGGTAGGATAAATATTTTTTTTTTTAGTATGGTAGAGTAATTGTACAATTTATTGGCATGAGTGTAGCTTTTTTAAATTTTTTCATTTATTCGCCAATTAAAATAATTGTGAATTTATTCAAAAATTTAAAAAATTTGTTTAGTTATATAGCAATTTTTTAAATTTGGGAATTTTTTTTAATAATTCATTTTTTTTATTGTGCTGTTGTTTTTTTGTTTTGTTTTTATGAGTTTGTACATTTTTTATTTTGAAAGTTGTTAGAACAAATATTTTTTTTATTCTGGCGGAGTAATTATACAATTTACTGACATGAGTAACTTTTTTAAATTTGGCAATTTATTCGCCAAATAAAATAATTGTGAATTTATTCAGCAATTTTTAAAATTTGTGTATTTATATAGCAATTTTTAAAAATTGGAAACTTATTTTAAGGATTTACTTTTTTTTTATTGTGGAGTTGGTTAACAATTTTTTTAATTTGTGAATTTGTTTACCAATTTTTTAAATTTGTGGATTTGTTTACCAATTTTTTAAAATTGTGAATTTGTTTAAAAATGCTGGCACAAAGATGATTTGCATTAATGTAAACGCTAAAACTAACGAACGATTTAATAGGGTGAGTAAAATTTTCCCTTAAGGAGCTTTTATGACTTTACCAAAAATTGTTCAGTTCGTGAATCAAAAATAAATAGATCAATAAAAATAAAAATAGATCAATAATTATGGCTTTCTCTCTCTCTCTCTCTCTCTCTCTCTCTTTAATGTATTGTAAATTGTGTGAAGTGTACGCATACTTTAATCCTTTATTGCGTAATCTTTGCTTTCCTACGTTGGGTCGATGAATTACTGAACGTCCTTGAAGATGATGTAAAAAAAAAAGTCTCCAAATTGACAGCTTTGGATTATTCGAATTTTTGTAATTTGAAGAAAATTAGTGACAGACTTTTTATAATCGTAAAAAAAATACTTTCGTTCAGGGAATAAAATTGTTTAATAAAATAATAATTTAATTGTGGAACCTTTAATGATATTTTTTAAATTTTGGATAATGATTGTAAGTCATGGATTCTTTATATTTATCTTACGAAAAAAGGTTTCATATTACACGTTAGATGATTCTAGATTATTGAACGACGAATTTCATAAAAGCAGCCTTAAAAAAATTCTCGATAACGAAATTATAATAACAATTCTACGTGTTGGGGAATATTAAATAAAAATAATATTTTTTAAAAATATTGTAAGATCAATATAAATACGTCATACCTTATATAAACACACTCAAATTCATATCCAGTTATGCTGATGTACGATAAGATTATTCTGAAAATACTTGAACAATGAATAAGCGAATTTTTCAGTCATTATCTTTATAATTATTCTCTAAATATTAATCAAGCAAATGCACAAAAAAGCGAACAAATGCGAAAAAAAATCGTCGAATTATCGCAAACGACACATTTTTTAAAGCAATAGCCAAATATTGTGCGTCGAATTCCATGTACTTAAAAATATAAAACACAAAAAAATATTTTTAATATTTCAAAATAAATATAAATCAGATTACTCCGAAAAAACTTGCACAATAAATAAGCGAATTTCTCAGTCATTATTTTTATAATAATTCTCTAAATATCAATGAAACATATTTTAAAAAATGTCAAATAAATGTGAAAACAAAAAAACTCGTCGAACTATATTTTATAGTAAAAAAATAAAAACGCTGAAACATGCAAATTTTGACCACTTCATAACCAAATCGCAAATGACACACGTTTTAAAGCAATATCAAAAAATTGTATGTCAAATTCCATGTATTTAAAAATATAAAACAAAAAAAAAATATTGCAAACATTTAAAACTAAATATAAATAAAATTACTCCGAAAAAATTTGCACATTAAATAAGCGAATTTCCCAGTCATTATCTTTATAATAATTCTCTAAATATCGATCAAACAGATGAAAAAAAAAGTCAAAAAAGTTTGACGAAAAAAAAAATCGTCCAACTATATTTTATATCAAAAAATGCGAATTTAAGCACTTCATAACCAAATCGCAAATGACACACGTTTTAAAGCAATAGCAAAAAATTGTATGTCAAATTCCATGTATTTAAAAATATAAAACAAAAAAAAATATTGCAAACATTTAAAACTAAATATAAATAAAATTACTCCGAAAAAATTTGCACATTAAATAAGCGAATTTCCCAGTCATTATCTTTATAATAATTCTCTAAATATCAATCAAACAGATGAAAAAAAAAGTCAAACAAGTTTGAGGAAAAAAAAATCGTCTAACTATATTTTATACCGAAAAATGCGAATTTTAAGCACTTCATAACCAAATCGCAAATGACACACGTTTTAAAGCAATAGCAAAAAATTGTATGTCAAATTCCATGTATTTAAAAATATAAAACAAAAAAAAATTTTGCAAATATTTAAAACTAAATATAAATAAAATTACTCCGAAATAATTTGCACATTAAATAAGCGAATTTCCCAGTTATTATCTTTATAATAATTCGCTAAATATCAATCAAACAGATGAAAAAAAAAGTCAAACAAGTTTGACGAAAAAAAAATCGTCGAACTATATTTTATACCGAAAAATGCGAATTTTAAGCACTTCATAACCAAATCGCAAATGACACACGTTTTAAAGCAACAGCAAAAAATTGTATGTCAAATTCCATGTATTTAAAAATATAAAACAAAAAAAAATATTGCAAACATTTAAAACTAAATATAAATAAAATTACTCCGAAATAATTTGTACATTAAATAAGCGAATTTCCCAGTCATTATCTTTATAATAATTCTCTAAACATCAATCAAACAGATGAAAAAAAAAGTCAAACAAGTTTGACGAAAAAAAACATCGTCGAATTATATTTTATATCGAAAAATGCGAATTTTAAGCACTTCATAACCAAATCGCAAATGACACACGTTTTAAAGCAACAGCAAAAAATTGTATGTCAAATTCCATGTATTTAAAAATATAAAACAAAAAAAAATATTGCAAACATTTAAAACTAAATATAAATAAAATTACTCCGAAAAAATGTGCACATTAAATAAGCGAATTTCCCAGTCATTACCTTTATAATAATTCTCTAAACATCGATCAAACAGATGAAAAAAAAAGTCAAACAAGTTTGAGGAAAAAAAAATCGTCTAACTATATTTTATATCGAAAAATGCGAATTTTAAGCACTTCATAACCAAATCGCAAATGACACACGTTTTAAAGCAACAGCAAAAAATTGTATGTCAAATTCCATGTATTTAAAAATATAAAACAAAAAAAAAATATTGCAAACATTTAAAACTAAATATAAATAAAATTACTCCGAAAAAATTTGCACAATAAATAAGCGAATTTCCCAGTCATTATCTTTATAATAATTCTCTAAATATCAATCAAACAGATGAAAAAAAAGTCAAACAAGTTTGACGAAAAAAAAAATCGTCGAACTATATTTTATACCGAAAAATGCGAATTTTAAGCACTTCATAACCAAATCGCAAATGACACACGTTTTAAAGCAATAGCAAAAAATTGTATGTCAAATTTCATATATTTAAAAATATAAAACAAAAAAAAATATTGCAAACATTTAAAACTAAATATAAATAAAATTACACCGAAAAAATTTGCACATTAAATAAGCGAATTTCCCAGTCATTATCTTTATAATAATTCTCTAAATATCAATCAAACAGATGAAAAAAAAAGTCAAACAAGTTTGACGAAAAAAAAATCGTCGAACTATATTTTATATCGAAAAATGCGAATTTTAAGCACTTCATAACCAAATCGCAAATGACACACGTTTTAAAGCAACAGCAAAAAATTGTATGTCAAATTCCATGTATTTAAAAATATAAAACAAAAAAAAATATTGCAAACATTTAAAACTAAATATAAATAAAATTACTCCGAAAAAAATTGCACATTAAATAAGCGAATTTCCCAGTCATTATCTTTATAATAATTCTCTAAATATCAATCAAACAGATGAAAAAAAAAGTCAAACAAGTTTGACGAAAAAAAACATCGTCGAATTATATTTTATATCGAAAAATGCGAATTTTAAGCACTTCATAACCAAATCGCAAATGACACACGTTTTAAAGCAACAGCAAAAAATTGTATGTCAAATTCCATGTATTTAAAAATATAAAACAAAAAAAAATATTGCAAACATTTAAAACTAAATATAAATAAAATTACTCCGAAAAAATGTGCACATTAAATAAGCGAATTTCCCAGTCATTACCTTTATAATAATTCTCTAAACATCGATCAAACAGATGAAAAAAAAAGTCAAACAAGTTTGAGGAAAAAAAAATCGTCTAACTATATTTTATATCGAAAAATGCGAATTTTAAGCACTTCATAACCAAATCGCAAATGACACACGTTTTAAAGCAACAGCAAAAAATTGTATGTCAAATTCCATGTATTTAAAAATATAAAACAAAAAAAAAATATTGCAAACATTTAAAACTAAATATAAATAAAATTACTCCGAAAAAATTTGCACAATAAATAAGCGAATTTCCCAGTCATTATCTTTATAATAATTCTCTAAATATCAATCAAACAGATGAAAAAAAAAGTCAAACAAGTTTGACGAAAAAAAAAATCGTCGAACTATATTTTATACCGAAAAATGCGAATTTTAAGCACTTCATAACCAAATCGCAAATGACACACGTTTTAAAGCAATAGCAAAAAATTGTATGTCAAATTTCATATATTTAAAAATATAAAACAAAAAAAAATATTGCAAACATTTAAAACTAAATATAAATAAAATTACACCGAAAAAATTTGCACATTAAATAAGCGAATTTCCCAGTCATTATCTTTATAATAATTCTCTAAATATCAATCAAACAGATGAAAAAAAAAGTCAAACAAGTTTGACGAAAAAAAAATCGTCGAACTATATTTTATATCGAAAAATGCGAATTTTAAGCACTTCATAACCAAATCGCAAATGACACACGTTTTAAAGCAACAGCAAAAAATTGTATGTCAAATTCCATGTATTTAAAAATATAAAACAAAAAAAAATATTGCAAACATTTAAAACTAAATATAAATAAAATTACTCCGAAAAAAATTGCACATTAAATAAGCGAATTTCCCAGTCATTATCTTTATAATAATTCTCTAAATATCAATCAAACAGATGAAAAAAAAAGTCAAACAAGTTTGACGAAAAAAAACATCGTCGAATTATATTTTATATCGAAAAATGCGAATTTTAAGCACTTCATAACCAAATCGCAAATGACACACGTTTTAAAGCAACAGCAAAAAATTGTATGTCAAATTCCATGTATTTAAAAATATAAAACAAAAAAAAATATTGCAAACATTTAAAACTAAATATAAATAAAATTACTCCGAAAAAATGTGCACATTAAATAAGCGAATTTCCCAGTCATTACCTTTATAATAATTCTCTAAACATCGATCAAACAGATGAAAAAAAAAGTCAAACAAGTTTGAGGAAAAAAAAATCGTCTAACTATATTTTATATCGAAAAATGCGAATTTTAAGCACTTCATAACCAAATCGCAAATGACACACGTTTTAAAGCAATAGCAAAAAATTGTATGTCAAATTCCATGTATTTAAAAATATAAAACAAAAAAAAATATTGCAAACATTTAAAACTAAATATAAATAAAATTACTCCGAAATAATTTGCACATTAAATAAGCGAATTTCCCAGTTATTATCTTTATAATAATTCTCTAAATATCAATCAAACAGATGAAAAAAAAAAGTCAAACAAGTTTGACGAAAAATAAAATCGTCCAACTATATTTTATATCGAAAAATGCGAATTTTAAGCACTTCATAACCAAATCGCAAATGACACACGTTTTAAAGCAATAACAAAAAATTGTATGTCAAATTCCATGTATTTAAAAATATAAAACAAAAAAAAATATTGCAAACATTTAAAACTAAATATAAATAAAATTACTCCGAAAAAATTTGCACATTAAATAAGCGAATTTCTCAGTCATTATCTTTATAATAATTCTTTAAATATTAATTAACCAAATTTAAAAAAAACGAACAAATGTAAAAAAAAAATCGTCGAACTATATTTTATACTGAAAAATGCGAATTTTAAGCACTTCATAACCAAATCGCAAATGACACACTTTTTAAAGCAAATAGCTAACAATTTTATGTCGAATATATTATATCATGATGGACAAGCGTTCAGAATTATATGTCGGGTGGGGGGCAGCAGCATATACTGGGGAAGAAAGCAACTTTCTTTACACTTTCTCGCCGACTCCGCGTTCACATTCACGCTAACCACGCAGATCAGTTATTAAAAGACATTCACGCGAGCTCCAACGACTTTTTCGATCCAACGTGGATAACTCCAACAGCAGCTACTTAAATAGTTGTCGTGCCGCTGCTACGTTTCCGTTTCTTATCTCTATTACCTTAACACTCTTATAACTACTGTAACAATCACGTAATCTAATCTTTAAGACCATCGAAATAGAATTAATAGCCTAATCTTTATTATGTTCAGAAGAAAGTGTATAGTAATTTGTATCAATAATGGATAAATTGCAAAGATAAATTATTCGTTTTTGCTAAATTCGATGATTTATTTTTTTTTATTATTAAAATTTTTTTAAAAATATATTAAATATTTAATATCCGGATAATTGTAATGGGGATTTATGTACGAGTTACCAATGATGAACCGGAATTCTCAAAACCGCAGGTGAGATAATAATCATTGAACAGAGAAAACTAGGCTACATTCAGAATATACTAGTGCGAGAACAAAAAAGTGAAACCTTGTGAATTATTTCAATTTAATGTTCTCGCTTTTTTTTACCTACATTTTTTTTATGCCTTAATAAGCAATTTTGAAATTACCGGGCGAGTATACCTTGCAAAATAATCGTTGCTTCTTAGGACTTATTTATTTTCTTGCCTCGGCCTGGAAAATCTATACTCCGGCCTATCTTGCGTCAATAGACGACCTCGTCAGCTGGAAAACAATGATTCTGCTGGTTATTTAAAAAAAAGAGAAAAATTGTGAATAGCTGAATGCAGTAATGGCCCACTTGACAATATTTGACGCTTTCCAATTTATATAAGCAGAGTATATGAATCAATGTCGATTTCCCTGAGGATATTGCATGAGCGGTGAAATAATTATATCACTTATATAGTCAGTGACGTCTGGCCTACGAGGCTGGACAAAAAGAAGAAAAGAAAAAAAGAATGTGAAGTACAACCGTGCACATTGATTTCTCATTATTTTCCATTTGTTACAAAATTGTGAGGAAGTATTAATTGCGGCTTCCTTATCGACAATAATGTATGTTTATTTGTATATATGAAAAATGTAATATTCAAATTTATCGAATATTCTATTCGAAGTTCGAATTTATAGAATATTGTATTCAAAGGTACTGAATATTCCATTCGAAGTTCGAATTTACCGAATATTCTATTTGAAGTTCGAATTTACAGAATATTCTATTCGAAGTTCGAATTTACCGAATATTCTATTCGAAGTTCCAATTTACCGAATATTCTATTTGAAGTTCGAATCGACCGAATATTCTATTTGAAGTTCGAATCGACCGAATATTCTGTTTGAAGTTCGAATCGACCGAATATTCTATTTGAAGTTCGAATCGACCGAATATTCTATTTGAAGTTCGAGTTTACCGAATATTCGTTTCGAAGTTCGAATTTACCGAATATTCTGTTTGAAGTTCGAATCGGCCGAAAATTCTATTTGAAGTTCGAATCGATCGAATATTCTATTTGAAGTTCGAATTTACAGAATATTCGATTCGAAGTTCCAAATTACCGAATATTCTATTTGAAGTTCGAATTTACCGAATATTATCTTAGAAGTTCGAATTTACCGAATATTATATTTGAAGTTCGAATCGACCGAAAAATTTATTTGAAGTTCAAATTTACCGAAAAATCTATTTGGAGTTCAAATTTACCGAAAACTCTATTTGAAGTTCAAATTGACAGAAAATTCTACTTGAAGTTCGGATTTACAGAAATTTCTATTTGAAGGTGGAATTTACAGAAAATTCTATTCGAAGTTCGAATTTACCGAATATTCTATTCGAAGTTCGAATTTACCGAATATTCTATTCGAAGTTCGAATTTACCGAATATTCTATTCGAAGTTCGAATTTACCGAATATTCTATTCGAAGTTCCAATTTACCGAATATTCTATTTGAAGTTCGAATTCACCGAATATTCTATTTGAAGTTCGAATTCACCGAATACTAAATTTTGCCGAATATTCGATTGGCAGTGCAAATATCGAAATTTATCCAATTCCAATTGGAAAATATCGAATATTCTTTCCGAAGTTCGAATATTTGAATTTACTGAATATTCTATTCAAAGTTCGAATATCTGAATTCACGGAATATTCTATGACGTTCGAATATTCGATTCGATCTTCGATTATAATGGAAATATTAATGAAACCAAATTGATTGTGAATTTAAATAAAATGGTTCCTCAATGAAAATCCCCATAGAATTGAAATGAAATGGTTCCTCAATGAAAAACCCCATAGAATTGAAATGAAATGGTTCCTCAATGAAAAACCCCATAGAATTGAAATGAAATGGTTCCTCAATGAAAAAACCCATAGAAGAAGTAATCACTTTTTTCTTTCCCAACAAGGAAGCAAAACCTCATGCAAGTGGACTAATTAAATCCATTAAATTCATTACAGACAGGAGTTGCAACCAACGTAACGGCCCAGGCAAAGCACGTGTCACGTGACCAGCGTGGCAATGCCCTGGGAGCGCACGGAGGTTTCCGTGGTTGCACAATTTGGATGACCGGTCTCTCGGGAGCTGGCAAGACTTCCATAGCCTTTCAGGTCGAGAACTGTCTGGTATCACAAGGAATTCCGGCTTATGGTCTCGACGGTGACAACGTTCGTACGGGCCTCAACAAAAATCTGGGTTTCAGCAAGGAAGATCGAGAAGAGAATGTGAGAAGAGTCGCCGAAGTAGCGAAGCTCTTTGCGGACAGTGGACACATAACGCTCTGTAGTTTCGTCTCTCCATTTGAGGAGGATCGCCGAATCGCGAGAAACATTCACGAAGACGCTGGTCTTCCATTTTTCGAGGTTTTTGTTGACGCTCCACTGAAGATATGTGAAGCCCGTGACGTTAAGGGTCTCTACAAAAAGGCAAGACAAGGAGCCATCAGAAGTTTCACCGGAATAGATCAGTCTTACGAATCCCCTTGTCAGCCTGATTTGGTTTTGGACACGGAAAATTCAACACTGGAAGGATCAACCAATTGTCTTATTAGGTTCCTTCAGACTCGAGGTATCATCCCGAATATTCGGCAGCCTGGAGACACTGTCAAAGAGCTATTTGTCCATGAGGACAAGTTGGCTAAGGCAAAAACCGAGGCTGAGACACTTGGGAATCTGAAGATTACTGAATTGGACGTTCAATGGCTGCAGGTTTTGGCTGAAGGTTGGGCGGCACCACTTGGAGGTTTCATGAGGGAAGATCAATATTTGCAGGTAAAGTAAAGAGATATTTTTATATTTTATTCTCTTAATTTTTAGACTTTTTGCAAACAGTCGTTTCGCCAGAATGCAACTATGCACATACACGGGTACTGTGTAGAGTTTCATGTGTAGACTCTGAACTTCATACACAATTGCATCCAAAATTAATGCTATAAATACTTTGTTTGCTAAACGTTAATATTCTACACACGCTCGATTTATTGTGTCACTACTTTACACAGCACGATCAAATATGTACACAGGGGAGATTTTACACAGCAAAACTGTATACAAATTTACGCAGTAACAACTCGACACAGATCAAACTCTACACAGGAGAAATTCAATAGAGAAAACTACACCGCTGAAACTGCGCAAGCTAAACTCTACATAGCACAAACTATAAAAAACGGAAATTGTACATAAATAAACTGTACACAACAGAGATGAAACTCTAAACAGCTAAAACCGTACAAGCTAAACTCTACACAGTAGGAACTCGACAAAGATTAAACTCCATAGGGCGAAAAGTTTACACAGCAACAACTATATACACTGAAAAACGTACATAAATAAACACTACACAATATGAGATGAAACTGTACACAGTTAAAGCCGTTGATGGTTTGCATACAAATTTACGCAGTAACAACTCGACACAGGAGAAACTCAATAGAGAGAAAACTACACCGCTGAAACTGTGCAAGTTAAACCCTACACAGTACAAACTATACAAAACGGAAATTATATATAAATAAACTGTACACAACAGAGATGAAACTCTACACAGCTAAAACCGTACAAGCTAAACTCTACACAGTAGGAACTCGATAAAGATTAAACTCCATAGTGTGATAAGTCTACACAGCAAAAACTATGTACACTGAAAATCGTGCATAAATAAACACTACATAGCATGAGATGAAACTGTACACAGTTAAAACCGCACATGGTTTACATACAAATTTACGCAGTAACAACTCGACACAGACCAAACTCTACACAGGAGAAATTCAAAAGAGATAAAACTCTACACAGCTGAAACTGTGCAAACTAAACTCTACACAGCAACAACTTCGCACAGACAAAACTGTACACAGCAGCAATTCAATACCACCGAAAGATTTCGCAGCGCAAACTGTACATGGGCCTCATGACTATAATGTCGAATAGAATAGCGCAGATTACGACCAATTTTTAGTGCGTAATTAGATGAGGTCTGTACACAGTTAGTCTTATATAGTATTTTCGATGTGTATGTTCAGTTCAGCCGTGCAGAGTTTTTCTGTGTCGGGTTGCAATGTGATACACTCTTCCTGTGTTGAGTTGAGCCACAAGAAAATTTTACTTTGTCAGGTTGCGCTGTGCTACACTTTTCCTGTGTTGAGTTGAGCCACGAGAAAATTGTACTATATCGGGTTGCGCTGCGCTACATTTTTCCTGTGTTGAGTTAAGCCACGAGAAAATCTTACTGTGTCGGGTTGCGTTGTGCTACATTTGTCCTGTATTGAGTTAAGCCACGACAAAATTTTACTGTGTCGGGTTGCGTTGTGCTACACTTTTCCTGTGTTGAGTTAAACCACGAAAAAATTTAACTGTGTCGGGTTGCGTTGTGCTACATTTTTCCTGTGTTGAGTTAAGCCACGAGAAAATTTTACTTTGTCGGGTTGCGTTGTGCTACACTTTTCCTGTGTTGAGTTGAGCAACGAGAAAATATAACTTTGTCGGGTTGTGTTGCGCTACACTTTTCCTGTATTTGGTTAAGCCACGAGAAAAATTTACTGTGTCGGGTTGCGCTGTGCTACACTTTTCCTGTGTGGAGTTAAACTTTGAGAAAATTGTACTGTGTTGGGTTGCGCTGTGCTACACTTTTCCTGTGTGGAGTTAAGCTTTGAGAAAATTGTACTGTGTCGGGTTGCGCTGTGCTACACTTTTCCTGTGTGGAGTTAAGCCTTGAGAAATTTTAGTGTGTCGAGTTGCGCTGTGCTACACTTTTCCTGTGTTGAGTTAAGCCTTGAGAAAATGTTGGTGTGTGGAGTTGCGCTGTGCTAGACTTTTCCTATGTTGAGTAGAGTCACGAGAAAATTTTACTGTATCAGGTTGCGCTGTGCTACACTTTTCCTCTATTGTTAAGCCATGAGAAAATTTTACTGTGTCGAGTTTTGTCGTGTCGAGTTAAATCTGTGTACAGTTGCCTGTGTCGAGTTGAGTCTGTGTACAGTTGCCTGTGTCGAATTGGGTCCATATTCAGTTGAGCCATAGAGAGTTTTGCTGTGTTGGGTTGAGCTGCGGTACACTTTTCCTGTGTTAAATTAAGTGTCAAGAAACTTTCACTGTGTCGGGTTGAAACTGTGTTGAGTTGCCTGTGTCGAGTTGGTTCTATGTTCAGTTAAAATCTATAAAAACGACGTATCACCTTAAAGTTCCATACTGTAGAAACAATCCTGTCTATCCTGTACATAACATTTCTTTTGAATACGTAGAGGAAAAAAAGGAAATCTAATTGTGTTTCAGTCTCTACACTTCAACTGCCTCTTCGAAAATGGTTCACCGATAAATCA
The DNA here is from genome assembly GCA_963970395.1 of Ephialtes manifestator. Lineage (NCBI taxonomy): Eukaryota > Metazoa > Arthropoda > Insecta > Hymenoptera > Ichneumonidae > Ephialtes > Ephialtes manifestator. The sequence goes on from OZ019982.1 coordinate 18,804,396, forward strand.
ATCAATTCCAATTGTATTAGCTGTGAGCACAGCCGACAAGGAACGTTACGAAGGTCAGAAAGCATTGGCTTTATCGTATCAAGGAAGAAATTTGGCAATTCTGAGAAATCCCGAGTTCTACTTTCATCGCAAGGAAGAAAGATGCTCGAGGCAGTTTGGAACTAATGATTCTGACCATCCGTACGTGAAGATGATACACGAGTCTGGGGATTGGCTTGTCGGCGGTGATCTCGAGGCTTTCGAAAGAATTCGATGGAACGATGGCCTTGATGCTTATAGACTTACGCCCAACGAGATCAGGGCCAAATGTCGTGAAATCGAGGCTGATGCTGTCTTTGCTTTTCAATTGAGGAATCCAATTCACAATGGTCATGCCCTTCTCATGCAGGTATTAAAAACAGCTAATTAAGATCAACAATAAAATTTTATAAAAACTTCATGAAATTCATGACAAGTAATATTCGAACAAAAATAATTGGTATAATCTTGAATGAAGAGATTATTGTAAATAATTAATATAAATTTTTTAAATTCATCCTCGTGATTTAAAGAATTATTTACATTTATTGGAACGGATAATTATTTTCAATGCTTTTCAAATTGAAAATTAAAAAAAGTGATGCTGTTGGAAATTATGTTGAAAATTTATGTTTTTATGAACTGACTGATCCGACCTTTCTGAACTGAATTAATAATCACTGGCTAATTAAGATGAACAATCAAATTTTATAAAAAATTCATGAACTTTATGATAATTAATATTTGAACAAAAATCGATGATCTTGAATGTAGAAATTATTGTAAATAATCAATCTTACAAATTCTTATTGATATTCGTATTTTAAAGAATTATTTACATTTATTGGAACGGATAATTATTTTGAATACTTTTCAATTTGTAAATTAAAAAAAGTTATATTGTTTGAAATTATGTCGAGAATTGAATTAATAATCATCGGCTAATTAAGATGAACAATTAAATTTTTACATAAACTTCATGAACTTTATGATAAGTAATATTCGAACAAAAATCATGAAAACGAATAATTATTTTGAATGCTTTTTAATTTGGAAGTTTAAAAAATTTATGTTGCTTGAAATTTTGTTGAAAATTTATGTTTTTATGGAGTGACTTTTCTTACAGGATACAAGAAGACGTTTGATCGAAGAAAGAGGATTCAAAAAACCGGTCTTGTTGCTTCATCCTTTAGGTGGTTGGACCAAAGATGATGATGTACCTTTAAATGTTAGGATTGAACAGCATCGTGCTGTTCTTAAAGAAGGTGTTTTGCATCCAGATACATTGCTAGCAATTTTTCCAAGTCCGATGATGTATGCTGGACCCACTGAGGTATACTGACGACTTTGCATGACAAATTTGAACAGATTATTTCGATTTTGCTTGATGAAAACCAATTTTAAGCTTGAGCTTGACTGTCAGAAATTTTTGTATGAAAATTAATATAATGTATTGGAAGTGTTTTTGCGGATACGCGTATATTAAATGTAATACACAAATGTTAATTAATATACAAAAAAATTGTTGTAAAATTAATATACAGAATACTAAATATTTCATAAAAATTGTGTTTATAATATAATTATTGGAATTTTACAACATATTTGTATATTAAATGAAATTTAATATACCGTATCTGCAAAAGAACTTCCAATACATATATTAATTTTCAAAATATTTTTAAGAGTGTTTATATTCGTGAATTTTTTTTTCTAGATTTTCATGTCAGAATACTCAAAATCGTCAAAAAAATGCACAATTTGGTACATAAGTGAAGCATTAACTCGTTTTTGATTGTTGCAATTTTTTACAAAATGTACGGAGAAATTTAGATTTTATAGCATCTTGAATTTAAAAAAAATCGTGTGAATTGTAAAATTTACGATATTTTACTAAATAGTTCATTCATAAGTGTAGATACATTTAATGTTGTTTGGTATTAAATTTAACCGAAATTGGAAAAACGGTTTGGATTTTATGGATTTTTTTAATTTTCGAAAAATTTACGTTATTGTATTAACTTTTGCGAAACATGAAATTGCGAGATCAAATTTTGAACACAAATGAAATAATATTGAGTGATGATAGCTACATAAATTAATGCCAATCGACGGAAGTGTTCAGATCAGAGTTGTAAATGCCTAATACTCATAGAAATAATGATGATGATACGATCAGCTCTATAATTATGATTTTATAATAATAACATGTAGCGATTGTAAAACGATGATTAAACTTTGGAATGGCTGCAAAAATTATTATTTTTCAATAAAAATTCACGGTAATCCTTTTGAAAAAATGGAAAAAAATAAGTAATGCTTTAAGAAAGTAATGCATTACTTATTTCTTCCATTTTTCCACTATTTCTTGCAATATTAAAGCAAAAATTAGTATTTTTTTCAGCTATTCAAATGTTTACACTCTATTTTATAATCACTACATATTATTATTATGAAATCATAATTAGAAAACAAATTGTATTGTAAACTAGATCTCATGAATTAATGGGGATTTACAACTCTGGTTTAGATTATATAGAAATTTTAATTTTTCGTTATTATTTCCTGACAACAAAAATTTTGCTAAATTTCAGATTTTCAAATTTATTTAAAACGAGAATTCAAAATGGTGACATATTGATTCCTCATTATTTTCAACTTTTTCAAAACTTCCTTTATGAAGAAGCCAAAATCGGTAAACATACTTTCTAATAAATGTAGATTTTTTAAAATTAACAAAATATGAAAGCAATATGGAAGTTTCTACTTTTGGAAGAAGCTTTGTTTTCATGAAAATTTTTTTTTTCGAGTTTTTCATGTTAGGACATTTAAAATGGTTTGGAACGTCGAGAAAAATGGTTTAGAAAAATTGCCCGGATTTATGTATGTGTGTGTGATGAAAGGCCAAAAATTCATATAACTGTAACATATAAAGTATTCGAACGAATCAGCTAAAATTTAAACAACATGTCCAATACTGGCTAATCTTCAATTGGTAAAAATTTTACAAAAATCGCTTAACGCATTTCATTTTAATAAGAATTTTGAAATTTTGAAAAAAGTACGTAAATGCTCTAGCTCGAACGAATTTTTAGCTATCGGGCTAAAACTTCGTATTAAAATTGAACAAAGTGATACGACCTTTGGTATTGAATTTGGGCCAAATCGGTAAAGCGGTTCGGTTTTTATGAGATTTTGAATTTTTCGAAAAATTTTCGTTTTGCTCTAATTAAAGGTAAAATTTCAACTAATCGACTGAAATTTTCTACACAGAAAAAATAACATTCAGCTGCTGCTACGTACCAAATTTGGTGATGATCGGTAAAGCGGTTCGGATTTTACGTGATTTTGAATTTTTAAAAAATTTATTGGTGTCGCTCTGGATTTCGTAAAACGTCAGAAATCATCAACTTCGTCAATAATTTTCATCTTTCGCAAAGCTTCCTCTATGAGGAAGCCAAAAATAAAATAAAGAAACTTCCTCATAGAGGCGGCTTTGTAAAAAACGAAAAAGAATGAGGAAGGTTCTACTTTGCATCCTTTTTTTTTGTTTGCAGGTACAATGGCACGCTAAAGCGAGAATGTCTGCAGGTGCAAATTTTTATATAGTTGGACGAGACCCCGCTGGAATGCCGCATCCAAAAAAGCATTCAACTCCCGATGGAAACCTTTACGATGCGAGTCACGGTGCCCGAGTCCTTTCAGTAGCTCCTGGTCTTCAGGATCTCGAAATCGTTCCCTTCAGGGTCGCAGCTTATGACATGAAAGCCAAGAAAATGGCCTTTTTCGAACCAAGCCGAAAGGAAGACTTTGATTTCATTTCCGGCACGAGAATGCGTGGTAACGTCTCTCAATATTTTATTCATAACATATCAAAAAGATCGAGTAATTTCGAAGTCTTGAAGATAACATTTTTCAAGTAAAAAAAAAATAATCTCACTTAAAATGCAGGAAAATAATTATAAATTTTCATGAGCGATATTTTTTTGTTTGTTTTTTACTCTTTCAATTGTGCATGTATTTTTTTTCCATTTTCAACTTTGCATCAAATTTAGGATGTACTGATTTTGTTTTGTCCAAATAATTACTTTATTCTCACGAGTAATTTTAATTTGAAGTTTTGAGCAATAATCATGTAGTAAAAAGTGACTGCGAATTTAAAAAATGTCATACAAAAGTGAGCATTTTTTTTTTACAACAGCAACAAATAGTGATTCTCATATTAAGGGTAGACTTTATGATCGCAAGTTGGAAATTTAATTCGTACTGAAGATCAAATTTTACATGTTTGCATAAGATTCGACTTATATAAAAATTCAATTTTTTGGCCTTTATCAAGTAGTTTTTATTATAAACTTTGGGTATTTTCAGTGCACTATTGCAACAAAACTTCATTTTCATGATTTTCACTCAGTGACTAAATAAAATGATAAATAAAATTTCGTCTCAGTGACTAAATAAAATAATAAATAAAATTTTGTCTCAGTGACTAAATAAAATAATAAATAAAATTTCGTCTCAGTGACTAAATAAAATAATAAATAAAATTTTGTCTCAGTGACTAAATAAAATAATAAATAAAATTTCGTCTCAGTGACTAAATAAAATAATAAATAAAATTTTGTCTCAGTGACTAAATAAAATAATAAATAAAATTTCGTCTCAGTGACTAAATAAAATAATAAATAAAATTTCGTCTCAGTGACTAAATAAAATAATAAATAAAATTTTGTCTCAGTGACTAAATAAAATAATAAATAAAATTTTGTCTCAGTGACTAAATAAAATAATAAATAAAATTTTGTCTCAGTGACTAAATAAAATAATAAATAAAATTTCGTCTCAATGACTAAATAAAATAATAAATAAAATTTTGTCTCAGTGACTAAATAAAATAATAAATAAAATTTCGTCTCAGTGACTAAATAAAATAATAAATAAAATTTCGTCTCAGTGACTAAATAAAATAATAAATAAAATTTTGTCTCAGTGACTAAATAAAATAATAAATAAAATTTCGTCTCAGTGACTAAATAAAATAATAAATAAAATTTTGTCTCAGTGACTAAATAAAATAATAAATAAAATTTCGTCTCAGTGACTAAATAAAATAATAAATAAAATTTTGTCTCAGTGACTAAATAAAATAATAAATAAAATTTCGTCTCAGTGACTAAATAAAATAATAAATAAAATTTTGTCTCAGTGACTAAATAAAATAATAAATAAAATTTCGTCTCAGTGACTAAATAAAATAATAAATAAAATTTTGTCTCAGTGACTAAATAAAATAATAAATAAAATTTCGTCTCAGTGACTAAATAAAATAATAAATAAAATTTTGTCTCAGTGACTAAATAAAATAATAAATAAAATTTCGTCTCAGTGACTAAATAAAATAAGAAATAAAATTTCGTCTCAGTGACTAAATAAAATAATAAATAAAATTTTGTCTCAGTGACTAAATAAAATAATAAATAAAATTTCGTCTCAGTGACTAAATAAAATAATAAATAAAATTTCGTCTCAGTGACTAAATAAAATAATAAATAAAATTTTGTCTCAGTGACTAAATAAAATAATAAATAAAATTTCGTCTCAGTGACTAAATGAAATAATAAATAAAATTTTGTCTCAGTGACTAAATAAAATAATAAATAAAATTTTGTCTCAGTGACTAAATAAAATAATAAATAAAATGTTGACTTAGTGACTAAATAAAATAATAAATGATAACTATATTATTTTAAATCACATACATGTACTGAAAATGTGAATAATTTGTTGCAGGTCTTGCCAGATCCGGTGAAACTCCTCCTGAGGGTTTTATGGCTCCAAAAGCCTGGTCGATTCTTTCTAAATATTACCAAAATTTGGCAAAATCCAAGTAAAAACTTCGTCAACAATAATTATATTATATTATATATATGTATAGATGAGACACGGTGTAATTTTAACAATTATTTTGTAAGATAAAGAGGATGGTTTATCAATCGTTTATTTCGCATCTAGGAGATAGTGTCTAATAAAATTAGAGATTGTACATATACACCGGTGCAGTTGTTAATTGGATCGATGTACAAAAAAAAAGAAAAAAAATATTTCCAACAGTGTTTCATCACTCCATCTTCGCGTTGTCTTCTTCATCCTCCTCGATGTAAGTAAATGGAGTCGATAGTCGTTCGTTCTTACTTAATTTATTGCAGCGAAGATATCGTGACACGCGTGTGGCTTTCTTTTTCAAACTTATAATCGGTAGATTAGGTTTGTGAAGATGGACAGATGTGTTTGTTTTTTCTTTTCGTTTTTTTCATTTTACTCGATTTTTGATATTGGAAGAGGGATTCGTCGTTTTATCAATCGATTATTGTTGGCCGCTCGTATTGTTCCGTTATGTGTCTCCGAAATTATTCTCATGGAAGATCTGAAAAAAAGATACAAGATCAAATGACTCTGCCAAAAAAAAAAAAAAAATTGACAATTTTTTAAATAAAAAAAACGAAAGAAAAAAATCATGAGTTTGGAAAAATTATTTTGAACTTTGTGATTCAAATGCTTTTTCGAGTGGAAATCCATTCACATTTTAATTTTAATTTGATGTTACCCATTCCTGGGATCAAATGCCTCATATGTCTTTTGATCTACACTAAAGAACAAAAAAATCTAGGCAGATTATTTTGCAAAAATCGAACAAAATGATGAGAACCATTAATGTATCTGTTTCATAAAGAATTAAAGTATATTTTTTTCACGTGGATTCGTAGTAATATTGGAATAAGACAAAGTGACAATTGGTAAAGAAAACGTTTTCCATCTCTCGTGGTTTTATTGTAATAAAAATAAAGAGGATTTACCTTCCTCTTCAGAGTCTGAAATTAGCGTTGCCTGAAGAGAACTTTGTTTCGACAGAGTCCTGCCTAAGCCCCGCGGTCTTGGTGGCGGTGATTGCTTGTTCCAAATAGCCTCAAGCTGATCAAAGTGTTGCGACTGAGCAAGTGCAGCTTGCTCCGGTCCAAGACCTGGCTGAGAACTCACGAGGCCGGCTTTGCTGATTTCCTCCATCGAGGCGCTCACGCTGAAGCGACGCTTCAAACGATCCTCCACCGCGACCATTGTGCCTGATTTAATTCGTGCAATTTGTATTATACAAATACGAAATGATACAATTACACAATACGAGAGATTTTAGTCTTTTAAGAGCCAACATGACATATTTGCTACATTGGAAGAAAAGACATAAAAAAAAATTCTTTAATTCTTATTTAATTAGAAATTTGAGTTTTTCGCTATTATTTCTCGATGACCAAAGGATCAAAAGCATTTATGTTAAATAAAATTTCAAGCTAGATGGCTTACAAATTGGCGGAAATTATTTTGTGTTCTTTCCCATTTCTGTTTCTTCAATTGTTTGTACACTGGGAACTCGATTTTCGAGACAATCCCCATTATGTGGCGGATATCGATCGGTAGACGCGTGGCGGGGAAAACGTTAAACCAATCAGCAAATGTGGCAGATGCGCATTGTTTACATTAGCGTCTGAGCGCAGCCTCGATTTTCGCAAGATTGATGTGCTGTCTGGTAGCGAAAATCAAGGTTGGACTGTAGGGAGACCGAAGTAGGTCGAAACGCATGCAGTTATAAATAGAAATTGGAATACGAACTTTTTTCATGTAACAATTCTACGGGTGGCAATTCTAAGGGTGACACTTCTGAGGGTGACAATTATAAGGGTAACATTTCTAAGGGTGACAATTCTGAGGGTGATAATTGCAAGAGTGACAATTCCAAGGGTGACAATTCCAAGGATGACTATCCAAGGGTGACAATTCTGAGGGTGACAATACTGAGGGTGACAATACTGAGGGTGACAATACTGAGGGTGACAATACTGAGGGTTACAATTCTGAGGGTGACAATTCTTAGGGTGACAATTCTGAGGGTGACAATTCTGAGGGTGATAATTCTGAGGGTGACAATTCTGAGGGTGACAATTCCAAGGGTGTCAATTCCGAGGGTGACAATTCCGAGGGTGAAAATTCCAAGGGTGAAAATTCCAAGAGTGACAATTACAAGGGTGACAATTCCCAGGGTGGAAATTCCCAGGGTGAAAATTCTAAGGGTGACAATTCTAAGGGTGATAATTCTAAGAGTGACAATTACAAGGGTGACAATTACACGGTTGACCATTACAAGGGTGACAATTACAAGGGTGACAATTACAAGGGTGACAATTACACGGGTGACAATTACAAGGGTGACAATTACAAGGGTGACAATTACAAGGTTGACAATTACAAGGGTGACAATAACAAGGGTGAAAATTGTAAGGGTGACAATTCTAAGGGTGATAGTTCTAAGAGTGACAATTACAAGGGTGAAAATTCTAAGGGTGACAATTCTAAGGGTGATAATTCTAAGAGTGACAATTACAAGGGTGACAATTGCAAGGGTGAAAATTGTAAAGATGACAATTCCGAGCGTCACAATTCCAAGGGTTACATTCCAAGGGTGACAATTCTGGGGGTGACAATTCTTTTTTATTTATTCTTATTTAGATTAAGTAGTCGCGGTGGCCGCTTTAGAATTGTCACCCTGTATATACGAGCAGCCACAATAAATACCATTTTTTGATTTAAAAAAAAGTATTCCGACCTAGCCCAGTCTCCTCTATTTGTTTTAAAGATGAAATGTACGCTCACCGGAAGTCAGATGACCATATTTTCGTTGCCAAGTGTATGTATCGAGTGAGACCTCTTTCTTGAGAAACCTCCTTATGGGCCTCTTCGGTCCTGGTGGTCTGAGATCAATAGGCGCCACGTAAGCCGGTAGCTTAACATATTGAGCCGGTGTATTGTGAAGACATAGTATGGGCATGCAATTGTGTTCCAAAAGATGGATAGCGAGTCTCGAGCAATCGGTTGACATCTCAATACCCAGAATGGGAACATGGAGCATTATGGAATTGAGTGCAGTTCCTTTCTTCGTGTCCCAAACGAACAAACTTTTGTCTTCGCTCCCGGAAACCGCAAGTGTGCCATCACCGGAAAGTCTGATGCAGGTCACATAGCCAAGATGTCCAACCAACGTGTGAAGATCAGCTCCGGTGTTTATGTCCCAAACAATGAGATTCGCATCACGCGATCCCGAAACAACGATACTTTTGTCAAGAACTGCAACAGCCACGCAGGTCACGTGATCCGTGTGTCCCACCAAAACTTGAGATAATTTTCCACCGGCGAGTTGCCAAACTTTCAGACTCATGTCACGCGATCCTGTAATCAAGGACTGCGAATCTGGCGTTACGACCAAACAGGTAACATCCTGGCTGTGGCTCACTTGATGCTTCTCCTCTGGTCCTACGCCCAGACTTATTATTCTCACATGATTGTCTCCGGTTCCGCAGACTGTATACCTGAGAAATTAGTTGGATTCCGTGTCAATCAAGGACTGAGAGAATTTTGACATGGCAAAAAAAATCTAGCAAGAGAAAAGTGAGAAATTGATGGGAGTCGCCAATTTCCAAATCTTAGGTTTTATATTTCTTTTATCATTATAAAAAAAAATCATTAAAAACAAAATCCAGAGTGTAATTTTCTAATTGAAAAAAGTGCTTCTTCGTTTATTACTTGCCTCATATCTGAAGCAACTGCGAAGCATCTTCCTGGTCCGCAGACTGATTGGATCAAAGTTCCACTGTCGGCGGCCCAAACTCTTATTGCTCCGGCACGATCAGAGCTTACAACTCTTCTTCCATCCAGCATAGCTGTAACTGCCGTCACGGGGGCTTGATGTCTAAATGTCGCGACCACGAGGCCCAGTGTAAGGCCCCAGACTCTTACAGTTTTGTCTTCGGAACCTGCGGTAGACATTATACTATTCTAATAAAATTCGAATTACCTATTATTAGTAGGGGTATGCGAATATTCGGCTTTGAATGGAATCGAATCGAAATATCGATTTTGTACTTCATATCGAATATTTTTTTATTTTAATATTAGAATATCAAATAGAATATTCGGTGAATCCGAATATTCGAACTTCAAATCGGATATTCGGTGAATCCGAATATTCGAACTTCAAATAGAATATTCGGCGAATTCGAATATTGGAACTCTATATTTAATATTCGGTGAACCCGAATATTCGAACATTTGGATGTTAACATCAAATATTATATGAATTCGAATATTCGAACATCCAAACGAATATTATGTGAATTCGAATATTCGCACATCCAATCAAATATTATGTGAATTCAAATATTCGAACATGCAATCGAATATTATGTGAATTCGAATATTCGAGTTTTAATATTCTGTGAATTCGAATATTCGGATTTCAATATTCTGTGAATTCGAATATTCGGATTTCAATATTCTGTGAATTTGAATATTCGGATATCAATATTCTGTGAATTTGAATATTCGAATTTCAATATTCTGGGAATTCGAATATTCGGATTTCAATATTCTGTGAATTTGAATATTCGGATTTCAATATTCTGGGAATTTGAATATTCGGATTTCAATATTCTGTGAATTTGAATATTCGGATTTCAATATTCTGTAAATTCGAATATTCGGACTTCAAATAAAATATTCGGTAAATTCGAATATTTGCACTTCAAATAGAATATTCGGTAAATTTGAATATACGAATTTCAAATTGAATATTCGGTAACTAACTTTGAATATTCGCACATCCAATCGAATATTATGTGCATTCAAATATTCGAACATTCAATCGAATATTCTGTGAATTCGAATATTCGGATTTCAATATTCTGTGAATTTGAATATTCGGATTTCAATATTCTGTGAATTTGAATATTCGGATTTTAATATTGTGTGAATTTGAATATTCGGATTTCAATATTCTGTGAATTCGAATATTCGAATTTCAATATTCTAAGAATTCGAATATTCGGATTTCAATATTCTGTGAATTCCAATATTCGGATTTCAATATTCTGTGAATTCGAATATTCGGATTTCAATATTCTGTGAATTCGAATATTCGGATTTCAATATTCTGTGAATTCGAATATTCGGACTTCAAATGGAATATTCGGAAAATTCGAATATTCGGACTTCAAATAGAATATTCGGTAAATTTGAATATACGAATTTCAAATTGAATATTCGGCAACTTTGAATATTGGAATTTTAAATCGAATATTCGACAAATTCCAATAGCACTATTCGATTCAATTATTATTCGCACACCTCTAAACATTGACTATCGATTTCATGTAATTGTTAAATCACCTGACGCGGCAAAAAGTCCGGAAGCTGAGAAAGCGACACACGTTACACTCGCGATATGTCCTTCCAACGACAGCATAAGTTCGTGCGTATTAAGTTGCCAAAGATTAACCATCGAATCAACACCTCCGGTTACAGCCATCGCCCCGTCTCTCGATATATCCAGACATGTTATCGGTGCAGTGTGCGGCTGAAGTGACTCTTGTTTCATTGCAGGCTTAAAGGGTCTTACTGAAGATTCTTCAGCCCGGAAACTCCAATAAGTTAGACGATTTCCACCAGCCGTTATCAGAAAATCGTCTTTTTCCGTGACCTTTATAAATTTTACAATAGCAAAATTTTTTTAAATAATATATAAATTACCGTATTACGAATAGCATTGTGAGTAACGCTAAAAATATCAAACATTTAGAAAAAAAAATTAGAATCAACATGTCCAAATGAATTCTAAAAAAAATTACGAAAAATTTTATGTGAATTAATTTACAGACCAATAAAATCGTAAAATAGGAATTCCGCAATGAAAAAACAATAAATAATTTTAAAAGCATGCACGGAAATAAATAATTGGTCGAATAGGCTCCAAGTGACAAAATTAGTTCGGACAATAAACTAGTTGGTTACAGAAACAAATCTGTTAGTTCGAGCGACAAACCAGTTGGATGGGCCAACAAATTATTTAATTGGCAAGTAACGAATTATCACAACCATCTAGTTTGTCGGTCCAACCAAAAAATTCGTTAACCTAGCCAACTTAGTTGCTTGGCGTATTTAGCCATATCAATGCACAGTGAAAAATCATTTGCTGACATAGTGACAGCAAACCTTACTTGCTGGTCTAAAAGATGTTTTTGCTAGCTTAGAAAATCTTTTTGATGGCCTAAAAAATGTTTTTGCTGGCCTGAAAAATGTTTTTGCCAGCTTAGAAAATCTTTTTGCTGGACTAAAAAATGTTTTTGCTGGACTAAAAAATGTTTTTGCTGGCCTGAAAAATGTTTTTGCTAGCTTAGAAAATGTTTTTGCTGGCCTAAAAAATGTTTTTGCTGGCCTAAAAAATGTTTTTGCTAGCTTAGAAAATCTTTTTGCTGGCCTAGCAAATTATTTTGCTGGCCTAGCAAATTATTTTGCTGGCCTAGCAAATTATTTTGCTGGCCTAGCAAATTATTTTGCTGGCCTAGCAAATTATTTTGTTGGCCTAGCAAATTATTTTCTTAGCCTAGCACATTATTTTGTTGGCCTAGCAAATTATTTTGTTAGCCTAGCAAATTATTTTGCTGGCCTAGCAAATTATTTTGTTAGCCTAGCAAATTATTTTGTTGGCCTAGCAAATTATTTTGTTGGCCTAGCAAATTATTTTGCTGGTCTATCAAATCTTTTTGCTGGCTAACAAATTTTTTTTTCTGGCCCACCATATCTTTTTGCTAGCCTAGCAAATTTTTTCGCTGGCCTACCAAATCTTTTTGCTGATCTACCAAATCCTTTTTTTGGCCTAGCAAAATTTTTTTAGCCGGCCTAGTAAATCTTTTTGCTGGCCTAGCAGATCCTTTTTGTTAGGCTAAGAAATAAGACTTGCGGTCACTATATGAGCAACTAATTTGCTGATAAAGCACGAGCTTTCTCTCCATATGGTTGGGACAACCAATTATTTTTCTCCACATGATAAAACGTGATTTTTTTGTTGTTACAATACGCACCTTTACCGCTGTAACATCGGCAGAAGGATTTGCTGGCAGAGTTTTAATGAGTCTGCCGCTGTGCATATCGAAAACGGAGACTCGGCCCTCGAGGCCTCCGGCAATTGCTCTTCTACAATCCTTCGCCAGGCAAATGCTCTTTACCGGTCCTTGGTGACCGCGAAGGGTGTGAATTTCGGTACCGGTTGCTAGTGACCTCAAGTACAATTGATTGTCCTCACAGGCGGCAAGAAGAAAGACAGAGTCTGCAGAAACGTCGAGCATCATTACTGGCGACGGTAAAGAAATGCTGTTCAATAGTGTGAAGCTCTCGAGGGACCAGAGACAAACTGTCCCGTCTACCGATCCTGAAACAAGGACTTCTCCTGCGGCGTCGACTCGAACTGCTGTAACTGGACCTCGATGATGATCAACTTTCATTAAAACCTCTCCGGTTAAAAGACTCGTCGCAATAATCCGAGAATCTTCGCCTCCACTGACGATAACCGAATTATTCAACGCTGGAGTTAAAGTAAGAACTGGAGCAATGTGTTCGCATATTCTGCGTAATAACGTTAATTCCTTCATGTCCCAGACAATGATCGACGTGTCTTCTGATCCAGTTATCAAATATTGCGATTGTTGAGTCACTGCCACGCAGGATATTGGATTCGAATGACCTGCAGAAAGATAATAATAGTTTTACAAAAATGTTGGTGGACAAAAAAAAACGTGTGGAAGTTTGAGGTGTTTCGCTTTTTTGTTTTTTTTTTTTTTTTTTTTTTTTTTTTAGAGCCTGGGAATTAAGTTTTTAGATGGCTGGAAAGTTTTCTGCAAAAAAGGGAAAGTCTTGGGAAAACTCTGGCAGTCTGGAAACCTAAAGACAACGACTGAGGAAAAGTTCTGTGAAAGTCTGGTAGCTGTTATTTGGATAAGCTCGGAGACATGAGACCAAGAGTTCGGCTTAACAGCTTTTTATTTTGATTTCCCTGGTGGATATATGTTGATTTGAAAAACTTTAGTAGAATAGATTCAAAGATTTTTAATGATACTTGGGGAGATACGGCGTCATTGGACCAGATTAATCAATGGGCTACTTTCGCAGGCATGCGATAATTATTCTAGAATTTTTCGATTATTCAAGAATCTTTGGGTTGTTCAAGAATTTTTCGATTATTCAAGATTTTTTTTTGGTTGTTCAAGAATTTTTGGGTTGTCCAGGAATTTTTCGATTATTCAAGAATTTTTTGGTTGTTCAAGAATTTTTCAATTATTTAAGAATTTTTTGGTTGTTCAAGAATTTTTCGATTATTCAAGAATTTTTTTTTGGTTGTTCAAGAATTTTTCGATTATTCAAGAATTTTTTGGTTGTTCAAGAATTTTTCGATTATTCAAGAATTTTTTGGTTGTTCAAGAATTTTTCGATTATTCAAGAATTTTTTGGTTGTTCAAGAATTTTTCGACTATTCAAGAATTTTTTGGTTGTTCAAGAATTTTTCGACTATTCAAGAATTTTTTTTTTGTTGTTCAAGAATTTTTCGATTATTCAAGAATTTTTGGGTTGTTCAAGAATTTTTCGATTATTCAAGAATTTTTTGGTTTGTTCAAGAATTTTTCGATTATTCAAGAATATTTCGATTATTCAAGAATTTTTTGGTTGTTCAAGAATTTTTCGATTATTCAAGAATTTTTTGGTTGTTCAAGAATTTTTCGATTATTCAAGAATTTTTTGGTTGTTCAAGAATTTTTCGATTATTCAAGAATTTTTTGGTTGTTCAAGAATTTTTCGATTATTCAAGAATATTTCGATTATTCAAGAATATTTCGATTATTCAAGAATATTTCGATTATTCAAGAATTTTTCGGTTATTCAAGAATATTTCGATTATTCAAGAATTTTTCGATTTTTCGAGAATTATTTTTGTCCTTTTTTTCGTAAAATAATAAATTGATTGGAATTTTCCTATAAACTGAAGCAAAATGTTGTCTGTGTATATTTGCAGAAATTTTTTTTTAGTAAAAAGTAGAAAAAATGTCACTTTCATTTTTACTGAGTATGTGACATAATTTTTCCAAATAGCTTCCGGAAATATGTCTTTAACAAGTTGGGCAAAGTGTCTCTTCAGAATGATTTTTTTACCTTTGAAGGTGTGAACCAGTTGTCCAGACATCACGTGCCAGAGCTGAGCATCACCCTGCGGTGGTACAACAACGACGTGCTGACCGGATGGCGCGGCCTCGACGAGTCTCACCCCTTGAGGACACCCAAGAGTTCTTATCTGAAGTGGTAGCGGTGGCTGAAGCCAACCGTTCAGTGGAACGAGAAGTGGAGCGACGTAGCCGTCACACCAGGCCATTGCCGCTGTGATCATTCTACTCACCTGCAAGAATGAGTGCTCACGATCTTCTTCACATGTCCGAATAAACCCATTTCATTCAATACTTCATTCAATACTTCCATATTACTTTCAGTTGTAGAAATAATAATTCTCATTTTTTTCCTCATTAGAGCAAGTTTTATTTTCATGACATTTTTTTTCTCGATCTTCATGTCAGAATACTGAGAATATTCAAAATAACGTATGAATGTATAAGTGTGTGAAAATCTCTCACATTTCACATTGACGTGTGAAATTGTAAGTGTGTGAAAATGTGCGTGTGTGAAATTATGCAAGTGTGTGAAAATGTGAGAATGTGTGAAAATGTGCGTGTGTGAAATTGTGCAAGTGCGTGAAAATGTACGAGTGTGTGAAAATGTGTGAAAATGTGAGAGTGTGTGAAATTGTGAGAGTGTGTGAAAATTCTACGTGTGAAAATGTAAGTGTGTGAAAAAGTGAGTGTGCGAAAATGTGAGTGTGTGAAAATGTGAGTGTGTGAAAATGTGAGTGTGTGAAAATGTGAGTGTCTGAAAATGTGAGAGTGTAAAAATGTGAGTGTGTGAAATTGTGCAAGTGTGTGAAAATGTGTGAAAATGTGAGTGTGTAAAAATGGGAGAGTATGCGAAAATGTGAGTGTGTGAAATTGTGCAAGTGTGTGAAAATGGGCGCGTGTGTGAAAATGTGTGAATGTGTGAAATTTTACAAGTGTGTGAAAATGTGCAAGTGTGTGAAAATGTGAGTATGTGAAATTGTGTAAACATGTGCGTGTGTGAAAATGTGCAAGTTTGTGAAAATGTGAAAATGTGAGGGTGTGAAAATGTGAATCTGTAAAAATGTGTGAAAATGTACGAGTTTGAGAAAATGTGAAAGTGTGTGAAATTGCGTGAAAATGTGCGAGTGTGTGAAATTGTGTGAAAATGTGCGAGTGTGTGAAATTGTGTGAAAATGTGCGAGTGTGTGAAAATGTGACAGTCTGTGAGAAAATGTGTGAAAGTGTGCGAGTTTGTGAAAATGTGAAAATGTGAGAGTATATGAAAGTGTGAGAGTGTATGAAAGTGTGAGAGTGTATGAAAATGTGAGAGTGTGTGAAATTGTGAATGTGTAAAAATGTGAGAGTGTGTGAAATTGTGAGTAAAAATGTGAGAGTGTGTGAAATTGTGAGTAAAAATGTGAGAGTGTGTGAAATTGTGAGTAAAAATGTGAGAGTGTGTGAAATTGTGAGTAAAAATGTGAGAGTGTGTGAAATTGTGAGTGTGTAAAAATGTGAGAGTGTGTGAAAATGGGCGCGTGTGTGAAAATGTGCGAGTGTATGAAATTGTGCAAGTGTGTAAAAATGTGCAAGTGTGTGAAAATGTCAGTATGTGAAATTGTGTAAAAATGTGCGTGTGTGAAAATGTGAGTCTGTGAGAAAATGTGTGAAAATGTGCAAGTTTGTGAAAATGTGAAAATGTGAGTGTTTGAAAATGTGAAATTGTGTGAAAATGTGAAATTGTGTGAAAATGTGAGAATGTATGAAAGTGTGAGAGTGTATGAAAATGTGAGAGTGTGTGAAAATGTGAGTGTGTGAAAATGTGAGAGTGTGTGGCAATGTGAGAGTGTGTGACAATGTGAGAGTATGTGAAAATGTGAGAGTGTGTGACAATGTCAGAGTGTGTGACAATGTGAGAGTGTGTGAGTGTGAGTGTGAGTGTATACTGTTTCGAAAATTCAATTGCCTATAACTCAAGAACCGTTGAATCGATTGAGCTGAAATTTGGTACACAAGTGAAGCAGCTGCCCGACTTTTCATGTTATGATTTTCCGAATTAATCCAAAATTCTAATCCGTGAAGAACTAAAAAGCAATAATATAGATTACTTACGAGATCGCCACTGTCCTCGACAACCGGTCTGAGCCAGCAGATCAATTGGGCACCAAGCTGAAGTGGATCCCTGGTCAGTACATCGCTCGAGTTTCGAATCGCGTAATAAACGAGCTCGAGGTCCCTCTCGAGAAGATAGCGCCGAGCGTGCTCGAGGACACACCTGAGGTAACTAACGGATACCATTTGAACGGCAGCGAGAAGAAAATCGAAAGCACAAACGGCGAGTCTCTTGAGCTTTTCGACGTCGCCGGCCTGAAGTAGATGCAGCCAGGCTTCTTCCACGTGACGAAGGGTGTACGTGACGTCTTGGGACTGTAAAGTACTCTGAAAGGGAGTCTCTTTAGCCGGAGGAGTACCGGGATCTTCCGGCGATTTTTCCTCACTTTCCTCGAAATCCTCAGCGAAGAATAGATTGGCTAGCTCCGCGTGACAAGATTTACAGGTTGTCTGATTCGACAGATAACGCTTTCTAGCTACCTCCCGACTTGTCCAACGCCAGGAAAACATTAATCTTCCACTCAATACTCGCACCTGCAAATAATTTACAAACTTAATACTTATACTCCAACTAAAATCACTTTAATCTAAGGAATTGGTAGTTAAGAAAGAGGAACAAAATATTTTGAAGTTTCAAAAAAAAAAAAACAGTCCATTCAGTGTTTTTTAAATTTTCTACTGTTGTAACAATTAACCAAATATTTCGTTTTTCACTTTCAGGCTAATTCAGTACATTTAAGTCACCTAAATAAAAACTATTTAGCCTGGTAGCTAATAAATTGGAAAAAAGCGTACGAATCGAAATAAATTAAAAAAATGTTGAACTCGCAAATCCTAAGCATATTATAGTAGTTTTCCAAAAATTGAATTGATTTTACAGATTTTTTCGGTCGTATATTTAAAATGTGCGACGGAAAGTTATTTTTGAGTTCACTTTGAATTTTGTGTTTTTTTTTCCATATAAAAACGAAAAAAAATCAAAGTGAATTTAAAAATCTGAAAAAATTTATACGTATTCAGAAAAATGAACGAATCATTTTTATTTAAAAAAATGTGGGTTTTCGGGAAATTTGTCGACCATTTTTTCTTTCATCCTTTTGTTAATAATGTTTTAGAATAATTATTATGCAAAATTAATCTTTTCAGTACCTTTAATATGCATGATTTTTTGCTTCCTTATAGAGGAAGCTTAGTTTTCATTACAAATTTTTTTTTCGAGATTTACATGCCAAAACGTTAAAAAAATTGTCCGGACGTATGTGTTTGTGTGATGAAAGGCCAAAAATTCATATAACTGTAACTTATAAAGTATTCGTCCAAATCAGCTAAAATTTAAACAATATGTACAGTACTGGATAATCTTCAATTCGTGTAAATTTTACAAAAATCGCTTAACGCATTTCATTTTTATAAGAATTTTGAAATTTTGAAAAAAGTCCGCAAATGCTCTAGCTCGAACGAATTTTTAGCTATCGGGCTGAAGCTTCGTATTAAAATTGAACAAAGTGATACGACCTTTGGTATTGAATTTGGGCCAAATCGGTAAAGCGGTTCGGTTTTTATGAGATTTTGAATTTTTCGAAAAATTTTCGTTTTGCTCTAATTCAGGTAAAATTTCAACTAATCGACTGAAATTTTCTACCCAGGAAAAATAACATCTAGCCCTGCTACGTACCAAATTTGGTGATGATCGGTAAAGCGGTTCGGATTTTACGTGATTTGGAATTTTTAAAAAATTTATTGGTGTCGCTCTGGATTTCGTAAAACGTCAAAAATCATCAACTTCGTCAATACATTTCATCCATCGCATGGCTTCCTCTATGAGGAAGCCATGCGATGCAAAAATAAGATAAATAAACTTCCTCATAGAGGCGGCTTTGTAAAAAGCGAAAAACAATGAGAAATGTGCAAGGTTCTACTTTGCATCTTTCTTTCAGATTTTCATACCATCGAGAAGTGTTTGCAGTTCTGTCTCATTTTTCTTGAACTTATGGAAAATGAATACCAAGCGCAAGAACTACCTTAAGGTAGTTCTGTGGGTACGCCGGAGTCATAAATCTCAGTGTCTATATGACATTAAAAAATAATCATACGCATTACTTTGACTGCCTCAATAATAATATAAAACAAGGATGCAAAGTAGAACCTTGCACATTGCTTCCTCATTATTTTTCGCTTCTTACAAAGCTACCTCTATGAGGAAGTATGTTATTCAATTTTTGGCTTCCTCATAGAGGAAGCTTTATAAAACGCGAAAAATAATGTGGAAGCAATGTGCAAGGTTCTACTTTGCATCCTTGTTTTAATTAGATAAATATACATGTTGTGGATTCGCTTTTTCTATTTCGTTATTGCGTTATTTCGTGATTATTAGAGCGTTTCCGAAGTGAATGTGATAATGTATATTTTTAAAAATAATTCAACATTCCATAAAATCAAAAATGTCATACCGTTCGTCACTAAATTATACATATATAATGGCTGAATATTGTTTCATTTATATACAAAATTTGAGATCGCTATCTTAAGTTTTGCAAAAGTTACAATAGAGCGATAATGTCAATTTTTTGAAAAATTCAAAACATCATAAAATTTTTATGGCTCAACCGATCTTAACCAAATTCAATAGCGATCACCGGCATATGAAAGCTCAAATTCATACCAATTTTTAGATCAATATCTCAAAAATTGAAAGAGTTATCGCGTAAACAGACATTTTTCAAAAAATTAAAAATCGCGTAATAATTTAACGATGAAGTGGATTTTAACAAAAATTTGTATGAACGATGAGGCTTGATCTCTCTATCTATGGTCCAAATTTCAGGTTGATATCTCAAGGCCTTCTCGAGTTATAAAGGTTTACATTTTTCGATTGTGTAACATACACACACACATACACACACACACACACACACACACACACTCACACATACAGACATTTTTTCTAAATCACTTTTCTCGATGTTTTGGACCATTCTGAGTGTACTGACATGAAAATCTCGAAAAAAAAAATTTTCACGAAAACAAAGCTTCCTCTATGAGGAAGCAAAATAATCGAGAATCCTTCGAAATTGTCGTAATAAAATAAAAACGATTATTTGTAAATAGTTGATATGTTTATTGCGGATTTGACTTCATTTTCACGATAATTAGGTTAGGAAACGTCATTTGGCCCGGTATCGTGAACTTTGACCTTGGTTTAATTAAACATTATTCCGGAGACTTCACCTTTTTTCATGATGCATCAATTCCTGAATGATTTGCGAATCCGTAGTATTTTTTATTTTTTCTCTATCTTTGATCTAAGTATGTTAATTTTCGATTTAAAGATCAATTTTTCCAGCCCTCCCGTGAGCGCCATGTAAAAAGATCGATTTTCAAGTTTTAATTGTTCATTCAAATACTCGGTAATAGCCTTCAAGATTTTGTGCACCTATTCATGCGTAAAATTGAATAGCTAAATTACAACACGTCAAAAATTCATGCATATGAGTTTGGATTGCCTTGATGACAGAACTACCTTAAAGACTAAAACTTGCCTTGAGCCACGAAGCGAGATTTCTTCGAACAAGACACCAAGTAGCAAAGTTGAATTGTCCATCAGCAAGCTCAAGCGGTCCATCGCCTCCGGTTGGCATGATCAATTCAAGAATCTCGGTTTCCGAAAGTCCATATTCAGTGCAAGCAAGAATAGCGCCAATATTATTGGCCGCTTTAGTACCAACGAGTCTCTCAAGTTCGTCGAGAGCATTGGAAACGTTTGGCACATTGCTTCGGGCATCGGGCAGTTCGACAAGGATATCGGGACTCCTCAATCGATCTTTTTGAAGGGGAGTGAGTCTCAATGCTTCAGTGGGTACAGAGCTCGTCACGACAAGATGAACTCCAGCGGGTAGCTGAAGCGGAAGCCACGATAATGCAGCAACGATGTCGCTCTCAAGTGGATGAAGTCGATGAAGATCATCGATCATAATGACAAGCTCTTCATTAATCGCGCCCTCTTCGATTCTCCTCATTATTTGGGTAAACCAATTATTGAGATAAAGCGGATCAAACGAAGCATCTCGTGGCAAATTTCCATCATTGTTTCCAGTCAAAAATCCAATGTGTTCCGACAATATTCTCAAAAGTTCCAAACTGTAAGCGGATTTTGGTGTTGACGTGCAAAGACGTACAATCCGATAAGTTGGCCTGTCCAACCAATTTTCCGCTTGTTCGTAAACTCTCGCGAGTATCGAAGACTTTCCTGATGATCTTGGTCCTCGTATGACAATTGGACCATGTTTTTGGTCTTTTCCTGTGATCAAAAGCTTCTTAACACGTTGAACAAATTCATCGCTCTCTTCGGCTGGTTTGATTTCTCTTAATTGGGACAAATGAGCCATGCTCTCGGCATAAACTTCCTGGACCATCTTCTTGCGACTCTTTATCTCTGGATCGGATTCCACTGAGGCGTTCACCAGGGTTTGAATTCTGTCGAGCACTCGTTGACGTAATTTTGACATATAAGCATCGTGGTTACTCAGTTCCGGATCAATTCCGTCAGGCATGTAATCTGCTACCAAACGAATGACGTTGCTACTCGGTAGAGATGATTCTACTTTGGATTTTAGAATTTCGCTGCCCGGCGATGATAGAGGTGCGTTGTTCCAATCTCTGATTATACTTATTATACTCTCGCCGCCTGGGTCAAGACCTGAAATAATTTATGGATTTATGGTTCTTTGTTGTCCTCGCGGGAATTAAGGTCGATTTATGGTTGGATAATGGGCTTATGGGTGTTTTAAAAAAATCTTAGGATTTTTTTAAAACTTTGGTTGAGTGTAATTGTTATCGCTAGCTAAAATAGATAGCAGTAACCCCATGGAAATAAAGTACATTCGAAAATATATAATTGTTATGGTAAATATATTTGCGCCAAAAAATTTTAGGATATATGCAAATGTAAACAAAAAATTTAGTTGAGATGTAACGAAAAATATATTAAAAATGTTATATGAGTCAAAAAGTTGGTTATATCAGATATATTTTTGCTGGGTCAAGAGTTGAAATAATTTATGGATTTATGGTTCTTTGTTGTCCTTTGCGGGAATTAAGGTCGCTTTATGGTTGGATAATGGACTTATGGGTGTTTTTCAAAAATTTTAGGATTTTTTAAAATGTCGGTTGAGAAAAGTATAATTGTTATCGCTAGCTAAAATAGATAGCAGTAACCCCATGGAAATAAAGTACATTCGAAAATATATAATTGTTATAGTAAATATATTTGCGCCGAAAAATTGTATATGCCGGATATATTTTAGGATATATGCAAAATATATGCAAGCGAAAATTATAGTTGAGGCATAGCAAAAATATATAAGAAAATGTTATATCAGCCGAAAAGTTGGTTATATCAGATATATTTTTGGATAAATTCCATTTTCCATGGGGGCTCAACTGAAATAATTTATGGGTCTATGGTTCTTTGTTGTCCTTGCTGGAATTAAGGTCGCTTTATGGTTGGACAATGGGCTTATGGGTGTTTTAAAAAAATCTTAGGATTTTTTTAAATCTTGGTTGAAAAAAGTGTAATTGTTATCGCCGGCTAAAATAGATAGCACCCCATGGAAATAAAGTACATTCGAAAATATATAATTGTTATAGTAAATATATTTGCGCTGAAAAGTTGTATATGCCGGATATATTTTAGGATATATGCAAAATATATGCAAGCGAAAAATATAGTTGAGGTATAGAAAAAATATATTAAAAAATGTTATATCAGCCGGAAAGTTGGTTATATCAGATATATTTCATTTTCTATGGGGGTCCAACTGAAATAATTTATGGGTTTATGGTTCTTTGTTGTCCTTGCGGGAATTAAGGTTGCGGTATGGTGTTTAATGGGCTTATGGGTGATTTTAGAAAATCTTAAGATTTTTTCGAATGTTGTTTGAGAAAAGCATAATTGTTATCACGAACTAAATTACATAGCAGTAGTTTATATGGCATTTGGGTGTAACCCCCATGGAAATAAGGTACATTCTCGTTTGGTCTTGCATCTAACAATTTTTCATTGAAAAGTTTTGATTAAAAGTCTTGAACATATACAACTTTGTTTATTGGCTCACAAAAACTATAATGTTTTACAGTATTAAATAGTGAGCAATTATCTGTTTTCCCAGTTCGACATTGAATAAAGTATAAAGCGTAAACTTCGTAAACTTATTATGTTATGCGAAAGCATATTTAGATTTTCCAGTCTACGATGAAAAAAATGTACAATGCTCTTTTTATAAATTCATCGCCATTTTACAAATTTTCCAAAAGATTTATTACATCGTTTCTGAAAAATTTTCAACTTTTTTTTTTTCGCTGGAAAAGTACAACCAAATATATTTTCACGTAAAAAATACTGTAAGAATTTTTACGAATATATTATACAATAATTACACAATCTTAACCCAACCAAAAAATGCAAAAATTCATACCATAACCATTTAGACCATAAAAAATAAAATGAAATCTGGACTAACATAAAATTAAATCGCGAAACTCTTAAAAACAGCTATTAGCTTATAAAAATTTTATTTATCGATATCTCGCTTTTTTTTAGCGCTCAAATTACTGCTAAAACTTCTCATTACTTATATGCCAAGATAAACTACAAAAAAGACAAACTATGACTCGCGAAATAAAGCAACTCTTATTATAAAAATTACATTATATGGGCATATCTCACAAGCCTTTGACTTTCGTGTAACTCGACTGCGGAATGCGATAGTAATTTACACAGAATGAATTACGCGAGTATCAAACTTTTACTAAGATGTACGAAGCATAATCTACCTGAAAAAAAAAATTTAATTTTATAATGGGCAATACGTCGTTTCTACAGAACCCGATTCTACACATCACCGACTCAACACCACCGACTCTACACAACGGCAATTCGACACATGCCTCAATTCAACACAACAGCAACTGTACACATCACCAACTCGACACATGCCTCAATTCGACACAACCTCAATTCTACACAGCCCCGATTCTTCACAGTCACAACTGTCACGAGCCAAATGCATAACGGCAATACTCTACACAGTCTCGATTCTACACAGGCACAAATGTCACGAGCTAAATCCACAACGGCAATACTCTACACAGCCCCGATTCTACACAGGCACAACTGTCACGAGCTAAATTCACCAAAGTCCCGATTCAACACAACACCGATTCTACACCGTCACCAACTCACATCCAATCAGTGTATGTCGTTCAAGCATTCCAACTCATCGGCGCACTATGATTGGATGTGAGTTGGTGACGGTGTAGAATCGGTGATGTCTTGAATCGGGACTTCGGTGATTTTAGCTCGTGACAGTTGTGCCTGTGTAGAATCGGGGCTGTGTAGAGTATTGCCGTTGCGAATTTAGCTCGTGACATTTGTGCCTGTGTAGAATCGGGACTGTGTTGAGTATTGCCGTTGTGCATTTGGCTCGTGACAGTTGTGACTGTGTAGAATCGGGGCTGTGTAGAATTGAGGTTGTGTCGAATTGAGGCATGTGTCGAGTTCGTGATGTGTCGAGTTCGTGATGTGTACAGTTGCTGTTGTGTTGAATCGAGGCATGTGTCGAATTGCCGTTGTGTAGAGTCGGTGGTGTTGAGTCGGTGATGTGTAGAATTGAGTTCTGTAGAAACGACTTATTGCCTATAATGCACCAATAGACTGTTTTATCCTGGTTCAAATTCGGAAATTAACAACGTTTTCGCTTGTAACTCTGATTTTTGCGTCACTTCGTACGGGTGTAGCATTGATCTGCACCTTCAAAAAAATAAGAAAAAAATCATGAAATTCTGGTAAGGTGCAATGAACATAATATACCTAATTGTAATCGCCAAACATGTCAGAAAATTAAGCGGTTATCCGGTGAACGTCTTTCACTCGGTTTCGATGGTGAACCTGACATCCACGATTATATGGTGCGGGAATATCAGCACAAGCTAATTGAGCCAAATGAATTGGATGCACATGAAGGTAGGATCATCACGGATTGAATGAAGTGAAATTAATGTCGGAGAGTCAATTATTTTGCTCGCAACATTCTGCGACATGGACTCATACTGCTGCGTGGAGAATAAATGTCAGGTTTTTCGCATCGTTATCCGGCCAAACTAGTCAAGTAAGATAATTAAATTCCATCTGAGTACGTTATTCTTATCACGAATTAGATGTGCGCAGATGGGCCCGACCTCAAGACGAGAAACAATTTTTTTCTGGGTCAAAATGTATTCAATTGTCAGATTCGAGAATCTCAGGTTTATAAATTCGCATAATAAATTCAAACTATTATCGTTCCTAAATTATCTAAATTATATTTTGATTTAGTACACCGAGGGAAATGGATCCGCGAATATAGCTGCCACTCGCAGAAAATATTGTACGGCGGTGACACATGGGCTCTATTGTAAAAGCTCATATAAACAACTTACAGCTTACGATACGTATAGTAATCGTCCCAAATTTGCTTGATTACAACAATGACTTATTCCTTAACAGTATAGTAATCCGTTGTATCTGTATCTTTTTGAAAGCTGAAAACATTGGAGTAACCTTCATTTACATGGGACTTATTACCGTCGATTAGTATTAATTTCCTATTCTGCTTTGGGATTATCAACATGTGGGGATTATTTAGATTCGCTAATAAGAACATGGTTAATGATGACGTCGCGAATTTATTCATCCACTACGTATGTAAAATTTTCCTAACAGCATACGTTTGTTGTTTGAGGTGTTTTTTAAGTCTTTCTTTTCTTCAAAAGTGCTGGGTCGTTACTATTTTAGAACGACCCGAAGAGAGCGACGAAAAATCCATATATCGCCCTGCGGTATAATGCCACAAGACGAATCGGCATGAAACCTCCCCGCTTATATGCGCCTCCGTAGTCACTTCCATTTACGAGAATCGGTACACGAATTCGCCATCTAGCGACATCACAAATAAGTAGAACTGTGAATCTAGAGTGTATAAGAAATGTTGTAATTACTATACACCATAAGAAACATTGACATGTCATATTTATATGGTAAACAAACTCAGAGAACATTTAGTGAGTTTTCAGCCGCTAGATGGCGAATAACCACGACTTTTCTCGTAAACGAACAGATCTACGGCGGTGCATATAAAGAGCAGTCTTTTCGCTCAAAAGTGTCTTTCGTGGAACATCGAAGACATGGCAGTGAAGCTGCCCAATATTTGTATTTTTGGTCGAGTTGTCATATGATAAGTTACAACTCTGACTTATCGACCTACTTTGGCTAGCGTGTTGCAGTTTCAACACAACAGTCAGAGAAACAAAATAAAATTACAAAATATGATGGCGTCTTTAAAAATGTTCACATTTTTTATACACTAACTTGTAAAGCATATTCAATACATTTCCCCTTCCTTCCATAAAATATATTTAAGGGAACGCATAGAAAATCCTTCCATAATTAATTCCAGTATCATATTGAAAATAGTACGAAAAATTTACTAATTGTTCCTATATAAAAAGGGAATACTGTCATACGTATACGTATAAGTAAAAGTTCGGTTGGAAACATTAATATAGGAATAATGCGCATGGTACTAAAGCAAAATCGGAAAGATTACAATACGCATTGTGAAAGCTTCTACGTGTGTAGGAACAACTTTGATAAAGCCCTTGTGTCACTGCGTTACGCAAGTTATAGTAATTAACAACAGAAACCCGCGCAGCTACACACAGACTTTTCTCTCCGTCTATTATCGTTCCTAAATTACCTAAATTATATTTTGAGTTAGTAGAGTCATTACCAGTCATACTTTTCATTTTCTGCATTCGAATTGAGTAAAATTGAATTAGAAAAATGACCTATTGGAAGGGTTAAAACTATCCCTTCAAATGGGTCATTTAAAAAAAAGTTAAATTGAAAGTAAGTTAAACACTTGTAAAACACAATAACACATAATTCCTACAATGAATTAGCACCAAATAAATGATTTTTAGTTAAAATGATATCATGATTTTTTATGCGAGCACCCTGTATATGATGCTTTGTCCATGAACGAATATTCCTTTCTAAAGGTCTTAAGATGAGTACAAAAAATTGGCGATCCTGTGCTCCTATAACTAGATTCTTATTCTTTGAGGCCGTGAAAATCGAAGGTTTGTGAGATACGCCCATATCTTATGTAGAAAAAAAAAATTCCTAGTCTAATTAAAAAGTTTCGTGAATCGTTGCTTTTGAACGTGCGTATAGAAATTAATTAAATACTCATCTTGATATAGATTTTTTTTATTAATATAAAGTCGACCATTTTTGACCATTATTATCCACTGATGGACTTTTCACTCTCTCTCTTTCCTAATAAGCGCAAAAAAATATGTAAATCGAATTTATTTTGAAAAATTGGTTATTTTATCTCGGCAAAAATAATACATTTTTATCGTGGATTTAATTTAATCAGTTCATGACAGATCGATGGAATAAAAAATATGCACGTACTTAAGCCGTAGTCCAACTGACGTTCAGCAGTGCTTTTCAGCACATTTGCAACCTCACGATTCTCCGGGTTTTCCAATAATGCTGCCTCGGCAGCGGTTCTCAGGATGTTCCGTAACTTTGAGCCGTGGCTCGACTGCCAATCTTGTTGGGCGCTTTCCTCGCTGCGAGGAAATTCGAGAGCATAAAGTCGTACTGTATTTCAAAAATATGGAAAATAATCATCATGCATTGTCACATGGAAACTGGGTCAAATCAGTTTTGCGAGATTTCGAAAAGGTTTCGAATTGTCAAAAAATTTAACATAAAAAAAATGTCAGATTACTTAATTATAATAAAAATATTTTAAAATTATTTTTATTTTTTGATTTTTTCCATATTTCAACATTTTTCGCGTGATTTCGAAAAGGTTTCGAATTTTCAAAAAATTTAACATCTCCAAAAAAAAAAAAAAAAATTGTTAGCTTACTTAATTATAATAAAAATATTAAAAAATTATTTTGATTTTTTCCAAATTTCAACATTTTTTGCGTAATTTCGAAAAGGTTTCGAATTGTCAAAAAATTTTACATCTCTAAAAAAAAAAAAAAAAAATGTCAGATTACTTAATTATAATAAAAATATTAAAAAATTATTTTTATTTGTTTATTTTTTCCAAATTTCAACATTTTTTGCGTGATTTCGAAAAGGTTTCGAATTTTCAAAAAATTTAACATCTCCAAAAAAAAAAAAAAATGTCAGATTACTTAATTATAATAAAAATATTTTTTAATTATTTTTATTTTTTGATTTTTTCCAAATTTTAAAATTTTTTGCGTGATTTCGAAAAGGTTTCGAATTGTCAAAAAATTTAACATCTCAAGAAAAAAAATGTCAGATTACTTAATTATAATAAAAATATTTTTAAATGATTTTTATTTTTTATTTTTTCCAAATTCCAAATTTTTTTTCGAACTTTCTATTTAAAAGGTATAATTGTATAGAGAAAGAGTATAGATTTTTAGATGAACTTTCAATTTTTTTCTTCTTTCAATTTACCAAAACAAAAAAATATGTGTATTTTCATAAAAAATATACGAAATTTTCTTTTTCACCTGATATGTTACATTCGATTTGTCACAAACTTGCAGAAAATACTCTCACATATTTTTTTAATTGCCATAATATTAAATATTTGCCTGTAATCATTTCAGAATTCGAAATACGAATAACTAAAAAAAAACACGAAATGAAAATTCTGAACAATTTCACTGTAATCCTTTCGATATAATTATGTAATTTGATAGTATTTGAATTTTTTGGGAGTGGTGAACTTTTGAATCATTCAAAAACGAATGTAATGGCTTATATATTTTTTTTACGCTCTTTTTTCTATCAAGTTTCAAAGTAGTGATGAATCCTCCCAATTTGTAACGACCAATGATTTTATAAATTGCCAAAAAAGTTGTACTTAAAAAATAAAAATCTAACTTTAATCAAATTTTCATCGGAATAGCATTTTTATTCGTTGAAGTTAAATATCAGAGTCGATCATATTACAATTGCCATTTTTTTTATTATGGTAAAGTCTTGACGTTACCTGGTAGCTTTCAATATATAACAATACCCATTGTACACGTAATACTCGTTGAGCAAAGAGTGATGAATTACAAGAGAAGTAAAGAATACTTGAAGATTTTTTAAATCGCAAATCGAACCTCCTTATTATGCAATTTTTCGAATTTTGCTGTATGGTTTTTTTTACTAATTTTTAAAAAAATATTTTATCAACAAACTTTGCATTTTCTTCTTTAATATGTTAAAGAACTTGCAGATTTTTAAAACCGCAAATCGAACCGCCTTATTATTCAGTTGTTCGATTTTATTACTAAAACTTTTACTAAAAAAAATGAAACAGCATTCAGAAAAACAAAATTCACAATTTTTTAAAATCCATAATTGCTTCTGCAATTAAAACGTACTTAAAAAATAAAAATCTAACTTTAATCGAATTTTCATCAGAATAGCATTTTTATTCTTTAAAATTAAATATGAGAGTCGATTTTATTACAGTTGGGTAATAAAAAGGGGGTCATTTTTTTTTTTTTCGTTCACTTTGAAATTTCAAAGGCTTGAAATTCGAGTCGAGTAAAGAATGATGAATTACAAGAGAACTAAAGAATACTAGCAGATTTTTTAAATCACGAATCGAACCTCCTTATTATTCAATTTTACAAATTTTCCTGTTTGATTTTTTTACTCATATTTAAAAAAATATTTTTGCAACGATCTTTGCTTTTTCTTTTTTAGTATGTTAAAATACATACTGGTTTTAAAAATCGCAAATCGAACGGCCTCATTATTCAATCTTTCGAATTCTATTATATGACTTTTACTAAGAAAAAATGAAACAGCATTCAGAAAAAAAAAACACAATTTTTTAAATCCATGATTGAAAAAAACTACAAAAATTTATGGGCCCAATTAAATAAAACTTCTGCAATTAAAACGTACTTAAAAAATAAAAATCTAACTTTAATCGAATTTTCATCAGAATAGCATTTTTATTCTGTAAAATTAAATATGAGAGTCGATTTTATTACAATTGCCATTGCAGCAGCCTAAAATATAAGGGGGTCATTTTTTTTTTTTCGTTCGCTTTGAAATTTCAAAGGCTTAAAATTTCGACGTTACCTGGTAGCTCTTAATGTGTAACAATGCCCATTGTACACGTAGTACTCGTTGAGCAAAGAATGATGAATTACAAGAGAACTAAAGATTGCAGATTTTAAAAATAGCAAATCGAACTTCCTTATTATTCAACTTTTCAAATTTTCCTATATGAATTTTTTACTCATACTTTTTTAAATATTTTTTCAACGACTTTTGCATTTTCTTCTGTAATATGTTAAAATACATACTGGTTTTAAAAATCGCAAATCGAACGGCCTTATTATTTAATTTTTCGAATTCTATTATATAACTTTTACTAAGAAAAATGAAACAGCATTCAGAAAAAAAAATTACTTTTTTTTTATCCATGATTGAAAATAACTATAAAAATTGATGGATTAAATAAAACTTCTGATATTAAAACGTACTTAAAAAATAAAAATCTAACTTTAATCGAATTTTCATCAGAATAGCATTTTTATTCTTTAAAATTAAATATGAGAGTCGATTTTATTACAGTTGCCATTGCAGCAGCCTCAAATATAAGGGGATCATTTTTTTTTTTTTCGTTCACTTTGAAATTTCAAAGGCTTGAAATTTCGACGTTACCTGGTAGCTCTTAATGTGTAACAATGCCCATTGTACACGTAGTACTCGTTGAGCAAAGAATGATGAATTACAAGAGAACTAAAGATTGCAGATTTTTAAAATAGCAAATCGAACTTCCTTATTATTCAATATTTCAAATTTTCCTATATGAATTTTTTACTCATACTTTTTTAAATATTTTTTCAACGACCTTTGCATTTTCTTCTGTAATATGTTAAAATACATACTGGTTTTAAAAATCGCAAATCGAACGGCCTTATTATTTAATTTTTCGAATTCTATTATATGACTTTTACTAAGAAAAATGAAACAGCATTCAGAAAAAAAAAATTACTTTTTTTTATCCATGATTGAAAATAACTACAAAAATTGATGGATTAAATAAAACTTCTGATATTAAAACGTACTTAAAAAATAAAAATCTAACTTTAATCGAATTTTCATC
Organism: Ephialtes manifestator; assembly: GCA_963970395.1. Taxonomy (NCBI): domain Eukaryota; kingdom Metazoa; phylum Arthropoda; class Insecta; order Hymenoptera; family Ichneumonidae; genus Ephialtes; species Ephialtes manifestator. The sequence continues at coordinate 18,835,810 of OZ019982.1, forward strand.
AGAATAGCATTTTTATTCTTTAAAATTAAATATGAGAGTCGATTTTATTACAGTTGCCATTGCAGCAGCCTAAAATATAAGGGGGTCATTTTTTTTTTTTCGTTCGCTTTGAAATTTCAAAGGCTTGAAATTTCGACGTTACCTGGTAGCTCTTAATGTGTAACAATGCCCATTGTACACGTAGTACTCGTCGAGCAAAGAATGATGAATTACAAGAGAACGGTAAGTTTCTTGCTCGAGTGTCGTTGGCGCCCAGCCCGGTGTGTAATCTGCTCCGACTAGTAACTGAAAGAGGGTCAAACGTGGGTGTTCTTGTCGGCAAAGAAAACGTAAGAAGAAAAGCTCTACGAGCTTAAAATCCGATCTACATCATTGCTTGATCGTAGAACGACTTTTCGCTTATGCGTTTCGACTCTTTTGACGTTTTTTTTTCCTTTTTAATTCTTATCTCTCGAAATTACTAGCTACATAATTCATATCAAAGAAGAAAAAAGTTTGCCATGAAAAAAAAGTGGAAAGATGGCAGACTTGAAATTACACTGAGAGAAATATTTTGAAATTTAACCAAACGCACTAACTCAGACTTTTTTAACAAGCTTTACATTTTTTTTTGCAATTTTTTTGAATACGTAAAGATTTTTTAAATCGCAAATCGAACGTCCTTCTTTTTCAAATTTTTCAAATTCTCCTGAATGATTTTTTAACGCCGATTTTAAAAAAATATTTAAAAAATATTTTTTCAAAAAAGTTTGCTTTTTTTCTGGAATGAGTGAAAATATTTGGAGATTTTTTAAATCACAAATCGAACCTCCTTATTATTCAATTTTTCAAATTCTGCTGTATGATTTTTTAACGCCAATTAAAAAAAAATATTTAAAAAATATTTTTTCAAGACAGTTTGCATTTTTTTCTGGAATGAGTTAAAATACTTGGAGATTTTTTAAATCACAAATCGAACCTTCTTATTATTCAATTTTTCAAATTCTGCTGTATTCATATTAAAAAAAAAATTTTCAACAACCTTCGCATTTTCTTCTTTAATATGTTAAAATATATGCTAATTTTTGAAATCGCAAATCGAATAACCTTATTATTCAATTTTTCGAATTCTATTTTATGACATTTACTAAGAAAAATGAAAAAAACATTTTTCAAGAAATTCACAATTTTTTTTTCGTCCATAATGGAATATAACTACAAAAATTGATGGATCCCCATTAATTAAAACTTCTGCATGCCAAAAATTATGGAAAAGATAGATAAAAATTGTATAATAAAAAAGTATTGAAAATTTGTCAATAAAATTTTTTAAATCGCTAATCGAACCGCCTTATTATTCAATTTTTCAAACTCTATTGTATGCCATTTACTAAGAAAAATGAAAAAACATTTTTTAGAAAAATTCACAATTTTTTTTTGCCCATATTTGAATATAGCTACAAAAATTGATGGGTCCCCATTAATTAAAAATTCTGCATGCCAGAAATTATGGAAAAGAGAGATAAAAATTATATAATTAAAAAAAAGTATTAAAAATTTGTCGATAAAATTTTTTAAATCGCAAATCGAACGGCCTTATTATTCAATTTTTCGAATTCTATTGTATGCCATTTACGAAGAAAAATGAAAAAACATTTTTTTTTTAAATTCACAATTTTTTTTTGCCCATATTTGAATATAGCTACAAAAATTGATGGGTCCCCATTAAATAAAACTTCTGCATGCCAGAAATTATAGAAAAGATAGATGAAAATTGTATAATAAAAAAGTATTGAAAATTTGTTGATAAAAGATTAGGAAAAAAATATATGATAATCTTACGAGAAGAAAACATCCTCGTGAGTGTCGATGGGATGCATTTATTTCTTCAAGAAACTGTTCAGCTAGTCGTGGATCAATGTCCGGATCCTTGCTAGTTCCGTATTGCATATCAACCAGTAAAACCTGCATTCAACAATTTGGATTTATGTATTTATAGCTTTGGCATTCAGTTCACGTCCACGTAAGACTTACCTCGATTCCCATGTCGTCGTAGATGGATTGCAGGCTAGGTCCAACATTTTCCAATAACTGTTTTCTCTCGTGCGTGAATTCTGATGAAATAATTTTAAACATTATATAACATAACAATTTTAACAATAATTATAAACATTAAAAAATCGCGTTCAATACACCGAGAGAAAAGATTTCATTGACGCCAAAGAAATGGGTGGATTGATTTTTTATTTCATTGATTTCAACGAAATATTTCTTTGATTTCAATGAAATAGTGCATTTGAATTTCAAAGAGAACATTTCATTGCCTGTAAATAAAGATTAACTTAGTGAGCATATAATAAAGAAAAAGTTTCATTGTTTTAAAGAGACGTTTTCATTGGTTCAAAGAAACGTTTTCATTGATCTCTCTCTCTCGCACCTAACCTCACTTTTTTGTTTTCCGGTTCTCCCGAACGAACGGCTTCGAGTTTCGAGGAGCCAGAAGCTTAGCCTATTTCTGCCGTACTTCTTTACATACTCACAAAATTTGAGCTTTATCTGCCGCGTACTTCAGGAATAAATAGGTTTTGAAATTTTGAGGTGATAAGAAGAAGGTTTCATTGAATCAGAGACGACATCTTTGAAATCAATGAAAAAGGTTCATTGGTTTAAAGAAATGTTTCTTCGAATCAATGTTACTACTTTTCATAGAGTTTGAGATCATTAAAAGAAAAGATAGTATTGAAATTCAAGTATTTCATTTGATTGGCAAAGATTTCCGTGAATCAATGAAACTTTTTCTCTCGGTGTATAAAATTATTTAATCATAGTTTTAATATATGAAATCAAATTAAAAGCATCTATTAAAAAAATTAATTATAAACAAATATAATAATTTTTAAAAATATTTCGCTTAATGTCTTTTTTTTTAGTTTTTTAAATTCAATTTATATCACTCCGTGCGTAAAACGCGGTTTTACGCACGCTTCGCGTGCATCAAACCCCATTTACACACCTCGTGAAATAAAATTTTGTACGATACTCGTGCGAAAAACGTTTTCTTAACTCGTGTGATTGCAAAACTCGCCTTCGGCTCGTGTTGCAAACTCACACTCGCCAGAAAAAGTTTTTTCGCACTAGTGTCGTAATGTTCTATTTTCTTTTGATTTTGGACTTTGTGAAATTAAAAATTATTATTATTATTATTTATACAAGGGAAAAAAGAAAAATATGTTTTTCTATATAAAAATGTCGCAGGTTTAAAAAAAACATAGTGTCAAAAAAATGTCATTTCAGGAAATTAAAATATTTCGACATTTTGAGATCCCAGTCTGAAAAGGAACCATAATCGAAGTGAAAATGTCCAAGTAAACCAATAAAGATATTTTCGAAATTTTCGTCATATGGGAATATTTATTTTTTAACAACTTTTTAATGAATTTTTATAACTTTCTTGAGATTGTCGGAATAATTTTGTTTCCTGAAATGAAATAATTTTCGTACTACGCTTTTACCAAAAATTCGATAACGAGTCCGATATAAAAAAATTAAAAAATAAAAAACAAACATTAAAAAAAAAAAATTTTAATTTATCTAAATCCTTAATTTCCTATAAGCTTCTATCGGATGTTCAAAAATTCGTAGGATCCAAAATAGTCGAATAAAAAAAATCATAATAATATTCCTGCGGTAAAATAATAATAATAATACAACCCAAAAACTTTAATCCGTTAAAAAAAAATGCCATTATTTATTTTTTTCCATAAATAGTCTCTTAAAAGTAACAAATTAAAAAAAAACCATATACATCCATCGTACCAAAAATTCGATAACAAATCCAATATAAAAATTAAAAAAAAAAACATATACAATTTTTCAAAAAAATTTAATCTAAATTCTTAATTTTCTATAAGCTTCTATCGGATGTTCAAAAATTCGTAGGATCAAAAATAGTCAAATAAAAAAATCATAATAATATTCCTACCGTAAAATAATAATAATAATAATAATACAACCTAAAAATTTAAACCCCTTTAAAAAAAATGCCAATATTTATTTTTTTTCCATAAATAATCTCTTAAAAGTAACAAATTAAAAAAAAAACCATATACATCCATCGCACCAAAAATTCGATAACAAGGCCAATATAAAAAAAAAATAAATAAACATACAATTTTCAAAAAAATTTTAATCTAAATTTTTAATTTTCTATAAGTTTCTATCGGATGTTCAAAAATTAAAATATCAAAAATAGTCGAATAAAAAAAATCATAATAATATTCCTGCGGTAAAATAATAATAATAACAATAATACAAATACTCGCCATCTCGTTCAGCAGCAATAAATATTTTGATGAGACGAGGAGCAGGCAAATGTGCGGGTGGTGGTCCTCCCTTAACAACTCCCGCAATCAGCTCAACTTCCAGATTCATTTTGCCTCAAAATATCTTCCTTGACCACCAGTGAAAAAAAGAAAAGAAAAGAAAAGAAAAGAAAAAAAAGTAGACAAAACGGTATAAACGAATGCGCCGGAGAACTCGTTAATCCGACGCGCTTGGTTTCCCTTCGTTCTTCTATAAAGTTCCACTCCTTATTCTTTCGAATCCCAGTTCGATTCCAATCTCGTCTCGCTTTTCGTATCGGCCAACCTGAGCTCCGGAAGCAATTCAAAGAAAGTTCGATTCTCTTGCTTGGAATTCACTCGCCTCACGTTCTAATTTTTTGATTTTTTTTTTCTCCACTTCTTATGATCCCAACAATTTTCCTTTCTTCACTTTTCACTCGTATGTAATTCTTATATAGTACATATATATATATATGGATATATATATATATAGAGTATATATCGACTCAGAATGAAATTTGAGCTATTATTTATAGTGTTTCCAGCTTTGGGCACTTTTTATTTGATTTTTTCTTCAAGTAATGTAATCAAAAAGACTCCATTGGATATTTTCTTCAATTACATCATCAGACGTGACATTTTTTTTCAATGTTTGAGAAGTTGAATTTCATCAATGAACTTCTCTATTTGTCAAGTTCTTCTTGGGTCGAGAAAGATGATATTTCTTCTTTTCTCTTCTTTTCTGATGGTGAAGATTTTCTGCAGATATTCTAGGGCCGTTCTAGTTCAATCCGAATGGTATGAAATCGATCTTCTCGCACCAGTGGCTGCTGAGAATCATAGCAGAGATGGAAGAAACTTGTATTGGACACTGAAGGCTATATTTTATACTCAACCCTTGACCATCCCTTGAAAAGTGCTTATCCACTATTTCTCAAATGTTATTTATTTTGCTGTCACGTTTTTTTTAATAGTTAAGGGGATGCTGGAGTAGATTTTGATACCGACTTTGGTCGGTAAAAAGCTTCGGTTTCGTAGTTTACAAACTACGTTGTTAATATATTACAAATATGTTTCAAATTGCACAGGATTCCCGCGTAGAAAAAAAGAATCTTGTGAAGAATCTTAAAAAAAGTCTTGAAAGAATCTTTACAGGAATCTTGAAAAGAATCACGCATAGGAGCCGGAGCAAGATTCTTTCCAGGATTCTTTTCAAGATTCTTTCCATCCGAAAGCGTTATGAGAATCTTTGAAAGAATCTTAATGAAATTTTTCAGAGGAATTGAGCGAAACCTGTTGATGCTTTCCAGGATTCTTTTCAAGATTCTTTCCATCCGAAAGCGTTCTGAGAATCGTTTAAAGAATCTTCGAAAGAATCTTGAAAAGCGTCTTTAAGAGAATCGTGAAAAGATTTCGTCCATTAAATAGAAAAATCGTTGAAAAAATCTTAATGAAATTCTTCAGAGGAATCGAGCGAAACCTGTTGTTGCTTTCCCTTGGTGTCGAAACAGTACATTTCGGTACGTCAACGAAGGGTAAACCCCTCGTGTATAGTGGAACTCAGGACAGCTTTGCAGTCTTATATACTGTTCAGGCTTCATGTCACTTGCGAGAAACGCTTCGACCGCTCGCCATCTAGCGGAGTATTGAATATAAGTGTTTCGTACGATGCCACTAGAATGGAAAGAATCTTGAAAAGAATCCTGGAAAGCATCAACAGGTTTCGCTCGATTCCTCTGAAGAATTTCTTTAAGATTCTTTTAAAGATTCTCAGAACGCTTTCGGATGGAAAGAATCTTGAAAAGAATCCTGGAAAGAATCTTGCTCCGGCTCCTATCCGTGATTCTTTTCAAGATTCCTGTAAAGATTCTTTCAAGACTTTTTGTAAGATTCTTCAAAAGATTCTTCACAAGATTCTTTTTTTCTACGCGGGTTATAATATCAACATAGGCGCATCGGCGTCCGCTCGAATTTTGGATGAAAACACTTGAAAAATAAAGAAAATCGTAATTTTGTAAATCTACCGATAACCAATATGGCCGCTCGAACTGTCAACACCACCTATTTCATCCTATATAATAATTTCTAAACATCACATTCAAAAGAAGAGCGTGGACGCCGATTCTATGAGGTTCTTCGCATTTTTTAAGACTTTTGGATTGGCGATAGCACTAAAGAAGCGCACGTAGTTTGTAAAGTACGTTTACGCAGTTTGTTCGCGATCAGAGTCGGTCAAGAAGAGCGTGAATGAAGTTTCCCCATTAGCACACAGGTGGCGCCGACGTAGTCTGTTTACTTTTGAAAAAGCTCCGAGCCTTTGCAACGCGAACGTAGTATAGACTATATATGGATTTGGCTTGTGTAGTTAACATTCTGATGGTTTTGGAATATTTAGAAATCATCACAGAATTGATGTCCGGTCTGATTTTACATATCTAATTTCCAGAAACAATTATATCTTACAGCAAAGGTCTGTTGACATATGGTGTGCGGCCATTTTGTTTTTCGGAAGTTTCGGTATCTTTTGCCAAAAGTAAACAGACTACGTCGGCGCCACCTGTGTCCTAATCGCGAAACTTGCCGACCAAAGTCGGTATCAAAATCTACTCCAGCATCCCCTTAATGAGAAAAATGAGCTTAAGATTTTATTATTTTTCTAGATTTGACAACGAAAAATTTATTCAACAAAATTTGCGGACTATTATATTATATAATATAATAATAATATTATTATAAGTATAATATATAATTATATCCTTTAAGTTTTCCACTATTTACCAGATGTTATTTGTTTTGCTGTCATATTTTTTTTATAGTTAATGACAAAAACGAATTTAGTTAACAAGATTTTATTATTTTTCTAGATTTGGCAACGAAAAATGTTTTCAACAAAATTTGCCAACTATAATATTATATAATATAATAATAATATTATTATAAGTATAATATATAATTATATCGTTTAAGTTTTCCACTATTTGCCAGACGTTATTTATTTTGCCGTCACATTTTTTTTATAGTTAATAACAAAACTGAATTTAGTTAACAAGATTTTATTATTTTTCTAGATTTGACAACGAAAAATGTTTTCAACAAAATTTGCCAACTATTATATTATATAATATAACAATAATATTATTATAAGTATAATATATAATTATATCGTTTAAGTTTTCCACTATTTGCCAGACGTTATTTATTTTTCTGTCACATTTTTTTTATAATTAATGACAAAAACGAATTTAGTTAGCAAGATTTTATTATTTTTCTAGATTTGACAATGAAAAATGTTTTCAACAAAATTTGCCAACTATAATATTATATAATATAATAATAATATTATTATAAGTATAATATATAATTATATCGTTTAAGTTTTCCACTATTTGCCAGACGTTATTTATTTAGCTGTCACATTTTTTTTTATAGTTAATGACAAAAACGAATTTAGTTAAGAAGATTTTATTATTTTTCTAGATTTGGCAACGAAAAATGTTTTGATATAAATTTTCCAACAATTATAATATTTAAGTTGTCCATTTGTCGACAATTTCTCAGAAGTTATTTATTTGGCCATCACGTTTTTTTATAGTTAATGAGAAAAACAAGTTTAGTTAGCAAGATTTTATTATTTTTCTACATTTGACAACGAAAAACGTTTTCAACAAAATTTGCCAACTATTATATTATATAATTGTACAATTATAAGTAGTAATAATATTATATATTATAATAATAATATTGTTATAAATATTAATATATTAATTATATAATTAGAAAACAATTGCAAAAAAAAAAGACAATTATTATTTCCTCCAACAAAAATTACCATCAATATTTTTATGATTTTTACACTGATATGAAATTTATAAATATTTATATAACGCGAAAATAATTATTAAAAAATGTTTTCGACAATATTTGCAATCTAATTATATTATAGTGATCTTGAAAATCAATCGAGCCACCGATAAATTTTTATTTCCATTTAAAAAAATAATTCCCATCAATATTGTTATAATTATTAATTGAAAAAAATGAAGAAACTTACGAATGTTTATTCGACGCTAAAATTACTGGCGTCTTGATGTACATTTCGATCGAGGAGTTGATAAAATCTTGAAAGTCGGTCAGTTCACATTTTCCAACGTTTTTTGGCTCACTGGAAATAAAGTATCTCGCGGAACAAATATAAATCTCTGGAGTTGCCTCGGGCTACTGGAAAATATCCTCAGACTTCAAACAGCGACGACGTCAGCACAGAAAATGGATTTCTTTGTGGCGTAGAATGTATCGATGAGAAGCTGCCACTTTGAAGGGTTGAAAGTCTTTGATGCGTCGCTCGAGGGACAAACGATTTTTTTTTTTTTTTTTTCGTAGCACCAACAACATCAATCAATATTTCGTGACTTTGTCTTTTTATGATTGACAGATTTTGTTTAGCTTCCGGATAATTAATTTTCCTTTTTCGTTGGGCAAACGCAAATTAATAGTTAATTTTTATTTATTTTTATTTTCTTTATAAACGACGTTTTATTTATTTATTTTTTTTTTTTTTTTTAGAATTTACGTTTCGCCATTTTTTTTATTGCTTTACGATGAATACCATTCACACGATTTTCTCAATACAATTGAGTTGCTTTTGCCGATATTTTTATAGAGGCAATATTTTTTTATGGGCGGACCATTTTTTCCATCATATATATATAGATATATATTTTTTTTTACTTCTGTATCTTCTTCGTTTTTTTTCTCTTTATCTTGAGTTAAATAGCAAAGATATCGGCTTTGCCGATTGTGAAATACTTTCGCAGTATTAATCGATGTACTGTACAATAGTATTATCGACTAACGGATAGACCGAACGACAAAACACTTACACAGATATGTAAAGTGATTGATGAAAATTCGTAATCCAAACTGGATTAACAAACTTCGTTAAATAATATTAATATACGTTTTTTTTAAATTAATTTTTATTTCTGAAAATTCGTAGATTCGAGCCAGTTTATGTTTCTTCGATTAAATATAGATTTTAATATATTAATCTATATATATATATATATATATATCAATATATATTCTTATAACTGTCTATTTAACATATAATCTTTGGTAATTAATTTTGTTTCTTCGATACTGTCGTTCCAATCAATGAAAATTCCAGGTTATCATTATTAATATTATTATTATATTTTTTTTTCTGTCAATAGAATCTATAATATTTATTTTTCTTATGATCTAATTAGGTATCTTCGTTCTAGGATTGTCTTCGCTGTTGTTTAGCTTCGTTCTGATTTTACATCGAGAGCTGAATGTTCATTGGCTCGAAATAAAATAATTTTTTTTTTTTTTTTTTTTTTTTTTTTTTAGCGTTGCTACCGCCTCTTTGGGCGATGGAAATTGTCGATGGAGATTAGGAGTCGATCAATGCTCGTCTCAACGAGGATCATCGACTTTACGGAGCCTCGGAGCTTTAAACCTTCAGCTCGTTTCACAGTTTTCAAGTTGAAAAGTTTTTTCTTCCAATAAATTCAAGCCTGGCCAGGCTATCCGTAGTATCACTTAGTAATTTGTACTAAGCCAAGCTTAAGTCAAGCTTAAGGGTTTCGTGCCGCACCTGGAGCACATCTGGAGCATTTAGATAAATGGCAACAATTGTTGTAATTATTCCAGAAGTTGATAACTGATGAGCTCTTGTCAAAAAAATTGTACGTTGCATTTTTTATTTGTTTAATTGTTGTTGAAACATTTAAATATTTTTCTTCGATAAATAACCTTGTCTAACATAGAATATATATATTCTTCATTAATATAATATCGCTTTATATTATATTGTTTATATTTTACTACGTTAGGAAATACGTAGCTTTAGTTTTCTTTTTTCTTCTTGTTTATTATAATATTGATTGTTCAGTAAAGATCGATTGAGATCAGTCGATGGCGTCTGTTGTGGATCGCCCGTTGCTACGTCAAACCCATTTTAGGTTTTTAGGACCCTCTTGTAGCCTGAAAACAGACAAGAAAATTTG
>OZ019982.1:18848663-18863663 GCA_963970395.1 Ephialtes manifestator
GCAGCTATGCCACGTACCAAATTTGACGATGATCGGTAAAGTGGTTCAGATTTTACGACATTTTGAAATTTACAAAAAAAACGATTTTCGCTCTAGCATCAGCAAAAGTTGATAATGCGAGACAAAAGTTTGTACTCAATGGAAATAAGAATGCAAAGTAGAACTTTACACATTGCTTCAAATATAATTTTTATTTTTTTAAATTTATAACGACCGCTTGTCCCAAAATAGAATTGCTCATAACTCTCGAACGGCGTGACGAATCGAGATGAAAATTTACACAAAAGAGTAGGATAAACTCCGTTTTCGTTATTTCGATTAAGGTAGTCCTTGCGCATTAAGTTGAGGTCAAATAAGTTTTCGAAAAATGGGAGGGAATTGCAAACACTTTTCGCCAATATAAACAAGGCTGCAAAGTAGAATTTTGCCAATTGCTTCCTCATTATTGTTGGATTTTTACAAACCTTCCTCTATGAGGAAGCCAAAATAGATTAACATGCTTCCTCATAGAGGTAGATTTGTAAAAATAAAACAATAATGAGGAAGCAATTTGCAAAGTTCTACTTTATTCTACATTGTTACATTTCAAATGCGTTTTTTTCTTCAAGATACCGATTTTTGCACGGAGAGAAAAGTCTGTGTGTAGCTGCGCGGGTTTTTGTTGTTAATTACTATAACTTGCGTACCGCGGTGACACAAGGGCTTTATCAAAGTTGTTCCTACACACGTAGAAGCTTTCACAATGCGTATTGTAATCTTTCCGATTTTGCTTTAGTACCATGCTCATTATTCCTATATTAATGTTTCCAACCGAACTTTTACTTATACGTATACGTATGACAGTATTCCCTTTTTACATAGGAACAATTAGTAAATTTTTCGTACTACTTTCAATATGATACTGGAATTAATTATGGAAGGATTTTCTATGCGTTCCCTTAAATGTATTTTATGGAAGGAAGGGGAAATGTATTGAATATGCTTTGCAAGTTAGTGTATAAAAAATGTGAACATTCTTAAAGACGTCATCATATTTTGTAATTTTATTTTGTTTCTCTGACTGTTGTGTTGAAACTGCAACACGCTAGCCACAGTAGGTCGATAAGTCAGAGTTGTAACTTATCATATGACAACTCGACCAAAAATACAAATATTGGGCAGCTTCACTGCCATGTCTTCGATGTCCCACGAAAGACACTTTAGAGCGAAAAGACTGCTCTTTATATGCACCGCCGTAGATCTGTTCGTTTACGAGAAAAGTCGTGGTTATTCGCCATCTAGCGGCTGAAAACTCACTAAATGTTCTCTGGGTTTGTTTACCATATAAATATGACATGTCAATGTTTCTTATGGTGTATAGTAATTACAACATTTCTTATACACTCTAGATTCACAGTTCTACTTATTTGTGATGTCGCTAGATGGCGAATTCGTGTACCGATTCTCGTAAATGGAAGTGGCTACGGAAGCGCATATAAGCGGGGAGGTTTCATGCCGATTCGTCCTGTGGCATTATACCGCAGGGCGATATATCGATTTTTTGTCGCTCTCTTCGGGTCATTATAAAATAGTAACGACCCAGCACTTTTGAAGAAAAGAAAGACTTAAAAAAAACACCTCAAACAACAAACGTATGCTGTTAGGAAATATTTACATACGTAGTGGATGAATAAATTCGCGACGTCATCATTAACCATGTTCTTATTAGCGAATCTAAATAATCCCCACATGTTGATAATCCCAAAGCAGAGTAGGAAATTAATACTAATCGACGGTAATAAGTCCCATGTAAATGAAGGTTACTCCAATGTTTTCAGCTTTAAAAAAGATACAGATACAACGGATTACTATACTGTTAAGGAATAAGTCATTGTTGTAATCAAGCAAATTTGGGACGATTACTATACGTATCGTAAGCTGTAAGTTGTTTATATGAACTTTTACAATAGAGCCCATGTGTCACCGCCGTACGATATTTTCTACGAGCGGCAGCTGTATTCGCGGATCCATTTCTCTCCGTGTGGTCTTCACTATCGTTCTCAAGTCGCATAATGTATCTCGGAACGTATCGATTACAAGCATTTTTACCATAATTTAAAAAAAAGTCACTTTTTTCCGATTCTGACTTCAGAATTCACAGATCCAACTTCCGGTCGGAAAATCCAACCTAAATTTATTTTTTTCTTCAAGATATCAAATTTGATCTTCACTATCGTTCTCAAGTCGCATATTCTACCTCAGAAAATACCGGTTAAAAAAATGATTACCATGATTCACATTATTAAATTTCAAATGCGTTTTTTTTCACGTATATGTAAATATAACTACAACGGTAAATCGGAGTATTTTAGAAAGTGTGTAATTTCGTAATGCATTTTTCATAGTTGTAATTTTTTCCGTTATTACAGTCTAAAATCTGACAAGAAAATTCACCCCTTAGTTTTACCATGATTTCCCTGTAGAACTTGGCCAACCGAACAACGTTGTATCTCTCTAAGAGACTACATCCGTCGACCTCATCCATATTAAAACTTTGCCGCATTATAACTCCGCCATGAGACTTCCGAGCGTTACGAGTCCAATGCTAAAGGACTGAACTTGGTGAGAGAGACAAATTTGCCAAACTTAATCTACAGTTCGCTTGACGACCTAGCTCTGGTAGTGTTGTATATTGATATTGGAATATAAACTATGGTTGAATAAATAAAAGCGAATAAAACGAGAATTTTATGACCACAATGAATTCGTCATCATCCAATTAGCAATTTTATAGATTTATAAATAAAATACATAAGTAATGCGTTGCAAAAATGATCAAATGTTATATTATTAAATGACCAAACATTTTCTCGATCAAATAAAAATCTGAAAAAAAATCAAACATATAATAAGTGCTGAAAAAAACTTGATTTTGCATAATAATGATTCCAACATTTTATTAATGAATAAAAAAAATTTGTTTAACAAATCACTCGTCAACCTACATTTTTTATCAAGTAAAAAATGGTTTGTTAATTTTTCTAATTACGTATGAATTGTTTCAGAATTTTATGTGATTCTCTAGATTTTTGATTATCTCCCATTTACATCCAAAAAATCCAACCGCTCATTTTTTCAATCGGGTGTTTTTTAATTTTTATTTTCTAAACCACTTGCCTCAATTTTTCCGAATATCCTGACAAAAAAAGTCTCGAAAAAAAATTCTCTTAATAAAAACAAAGAATTCCTCCATGATGAAAAAAAAAACAAAGTTTTCACTATGAGGAAGAAAAAAACCTTGCAAATTGCTTCCTCATTATTTTTCGCTTTTTACAAAGTTTCCTCTATGAGGAAGTATGTTATTCAATTTTGGCTTCCTCATAGAGGAATTTTTGTAAAAAGCGAAAAATAATGAGGAAGCAATGTGCAAGGTTCTACTTTGCATCCCTGTTTTAATTAGACAAATAAACATGTTGTGAATTCGCTTTTTCTATTTCGTTATTCCGTTATTTCGTTATTATTAGAGCGTTTTCGAAAGTAAATGTGATAACGTATATTTTCAAAAATAATTCAACATTCCATAAAATCAAAAATTTCATACCGTTTGTCACTAAATTATACATATATAATGATTGAATATTGTTTCATTTATATACAAAATTTGAGCTCGCTATCTCAAATTTTGCAAAAGTTACAATAGAAGCGATAATGTCAATTTTTTGAAAAATTCAAAATTCCATAAAATCTGAACCACGTTACCGATTCGAGCCAAATTCAATACCAAACAACATTGAGTACACCTTCTGTTATAACCAAATATTTAGCAAAATAGACTAAATTTTACAAAAGTTAGAGCGCGCACCGCCGTTTTTCAAAAAATTCTAAACGGCATAAAATCGAAATTTTCGCACACATTTTGTAGAAAATTGCTACAGTTGAAGAGGATCTGCTGTTATATTTGTGTGCCAAATTTGAGCTCGATATACAAAATGGTTCATGAGTTATCGGCGTTCGAATTTTCGGATTTGTAGATCACTTTTTCTAGATCACTTATCTAGATCATTTTTCTGGACGTTTTAGTCAATTCTAAGTGTCCTGACATAAAAATCTCGAAAATTTTTTCATCATGAAAACAAAGCTTCGTCTGTAAGAAAGAAAAACAAATTGCTTCCTCATTATTTTTCGCTTTTTACAAAGCCACCTCTATGAGGATGTATGTTAATTGATTTTGGCTTCCTCATAGAGGAAGCTTTGTAAAAAGCGAATAATAATGAGGAAGCAATTTGCAAAGTTCTACTTTGCAGGCTTGTTTATGCTCTAGATATTTTTCTAAAAATTCAAAGTGTCGAAGAATTTTAACCGTGTAACCGATTTTTTTCAAATTTGCACTGAAACCTTGTACCATAGTAGTCCATATGTGGACCAAATTAGAACCCGGTATCTCCTAATTTGCACGAGCCAGCGCGAGAATAAGATTTTTCGAAAAATTCAAAATGCCATAAAATTTGAACGGCTGGACAGATTTGCGTCAAATTTGTACTCAAATGTTTTTCGATGATATTCCATATGTGAACAAAATTTAATATAAATCTGTGAAAAATTTCAAATTTTTTTTTTTTTCGTGCCGGCATTTTTTTTTTTTCATATTCACCAAAATCGAAATTTACCGACATATCGATAGTTCCTTTGACTAAATTCATTATTAACAATCAATAATCGTGAAATCATGTCGAAAATTGCAGCCGGATATCTCAGAATTTACAGAGATGCAGTCTTTGAATACATTTTTTTTTAAATTGAAATTGCAATAAAATTATAACCACGCTATCGATTTTCGCCAAATTTGGTACACATCATGTTTTGATGGTAGTCCTTTTGTGTACAAAATTTCAGCCCGATATCTCTTAAATTGCGAAAGTTATAGCGTGAAAACGATATTTTCAAAATTTTCAAAATGCTGTAAAATTTGAATTTTTCAACCGATTCGCGTCAACTACAATCCCAAGTGTCGTTGTATGACAGCCCACTTGCGTGCCAAATTTGATGAAGATACATCTAAAATTGCGACAGTTATCGTGCTTACAAGGAATCTGCACACACACACACACATACAGACATTTTTTCTAAACCACTTTTCTCGACGTTTTAGACCATTCTGAGTGTCCTGACATAAAAATCTCGAAAATTTCTTTTTTTTTCATGAAAACAAAGCTTTCTCTATGAGAAAGCAAAAAGGACTTAAAAGGATTTCATGATAGCAATAAATTCGCCATCATCAAATTATCTTTCGGAATCAATCAAGCACCGCTTTTCTTTCCCATTTCTTCATTACAGCATCAGCTTCAACGTGGCTCGGTTTGAGGCCTTTTCTCCTCTTATTTTCCTTCTCGTGCAAATTGGATTAAGCTATTCCCGGAGGGAACTGTCAGGAAATTCCAGTATAGCGCAGCACGTCGGTAAAGTAAGGTAGAGTTAAGGGGATTGCAGCACGTTTAAGAGTTGGGAGCCATCGTTGATCCTCGTCACTTTATTTTTCGTGCTGTCTGCAGAGGAAGCGAATCCACATGGTTCATCCTCGTGGTGATCCATATATTCGCAATATCTCTACCCAAATACGACAACTCCTAACTCTCTACCTAGAGAATAAGTGGAGATTCAACACCGAAGGGAATGACATCATTATACGATGCATCGAAAGCTCTTAACCTCGTTGCCGATGGTTGCAAGCTTCTCGAGGTGTACTGAAAAGATCCGACATCTAGAAATACCCAAGAATAAAGAAATAACGATGCTTTCGCTTGGTATCTCTTCCCAATCGATTCCAGGACAAGTGAGATCGTTTTCCTTGCCATTAATGATAAATCTATAGCGGATCCTGGCTATTTTTATTGCCACATTTTTATTGCTATCATTTTTATTGCTGTTATTTTTATTACAATCATTTTTATTGCTATCAATTTTATTGCTATCATTTTTATTAGTATTGATAGATAAATTGAGATACAAGTTTTTTTTAAAGAATTGTGAACGTTAATATTTTTTTTAGGTTCTTTAGGCTCTGTTTATTTTTATTGCTATCATTTTTATTAGCATTGATGGATAAATTGAGATACAAGTTTTTTTTTAAGATTTGTGAATGTTAATATTTTTTAATGCAGCTAAATTTCAGCACTGTATAAAATGACGCAAAAACGGAAATATGAAACGAGTATTTTTTTATTATTCAAAAAGTCTTGGATTATTTATGTTAATGCTGTATTGGCGTATTTGAATAAGACATACTGAATAATAATCCTGATGAAATAAAGAAAGTATTTAAACAGTATTGAAAATAGTGTCAAGAATTAAGAGTGTTGAGAATTATCGATTGGATTGAATAATATTAAAGAGTATTAGAACGAATTATTAATTTTGAGGGTCTAGGTCCAAATTTCCATGGTTTTCTATGTCCAGGTCGAAATTTCCATGGTTTTTGAAGTCCAGGTCGAAATTTTCATGGTTTTCGGTGCCCAGGTCGAAATTTTCATGGTTTTCAGTGTGTAGGTCGAAATTTCAATGATTTTTGTTGTCCAGGTCGAAACTTCCGTGGTTTTTGGTTCTAGTTCGAAATTTCTATGGTTTTCAGTGTTCAGGTCGAAGTTTCCATGATTATTGGTGTCCAGGTCGAAATTTTCGTGGTTTTCAGTGTGCAGGTCGAAATTTCAATGATTTTTGGTGTCCAGGTCGAAATTTCCATGGTTTTTGAAGTCCAGGTCGAAATATTCATGGTTTTCGGTACCCAGGTCGAAATTTTCATGGTTTTCAGTGTGTAGGTCGAAATTTCAATGATTTTTGTTGTCCAGGTCGAAACTTCCGTGGTTTTTGGTTCTAGTTCGAAATTTCCATGGTTTTCGGTGTCCAATTCAAAGTTTCCATGGTTCTCGGTGTCCTGGTCGAAATTCCCATGGTTTTCGGTATCCAGGTCAAAATTTCCATGGTTTCCTGTGTCCAGGTCGAAATTTCTATGGTTTTCAGTGTCCTGGTCGAAATTTCCATGGCTTTCGGTGTCCAGGTCGAAATATCTATGGTTTTCCATGATTTTTGGTGTCCAGGTCGAAATTTTCATGGTGTTCAGTGTGCAGGTCGAAATTTCAATGATTTTTGTTGTCCAGGTCGAAATTTCAATGATTTTTGGTGTCCAGGTCGAAACTTCCATGGTTTTTGGTTCCAGTTTGAAATTTCCATGGTTTTCGGTGTCCAATTCGAAGTTTCCATGGTTTTCGGTGTCCGGGTCGAAATTCCCATGGTTTTCGATATTCAAGTAAAAATTTCCATGGTTGTCTGTGTCCACGTCGAAATTTCCATATTTTTCGGTGTCCTGGTCGAAATTTCCATGGTTTTCGGTGTCCTGGTCGAAATTTCCATGGTTTTCGGTGTCCTGGTCGAAATGTCCATGGTTTTCAGTGTCCTGGTCGAAATTTCCATGCTTTTCTGTGTTCAGGCCGATATTTCCATGGTTTTCATGATTGGAAATGCCACAAGATGGCCGCCATTACTGCATATTCCATAACTCTTTAAAAACTATGAAATAAAAAGAATTTCATAAAAAATATAAAAAAACACGCGAGGGAAAAATAATTAGTGTCATTAATAATCAAATTGGGTGAACGAAAAATTAATAAAGAATCATTCGCATATTATAGTCGGGAAATTACCACACCATTGACGAATTATCTCTCGACTATAATATGCGAAAATGATTCTTAATAAACCATTTTTCATTTACCCAATTTCTTTATTAATTACACTCACTTTTTTCACTCGGGAGTTTTTTAATTTTGATAAAATTCTTTTCTTGTAAGATTTTTTATTCAACGTCTGTAAAAGTACATCATTCTCCACAAATGGCACAGTATAAAAGGCTTTCCATGAACCGCCACTCATGGACCTTTATGGCATGGACACCACAGACGTTTAGAGACGTCTTTGTTGAATCGTATCGTAGAACGAACGGACCAAGACTGGGAAGAAGAAAAACGACGAAGGAGAGTTCCTTCTGAAAAAGCATCGCGATA
Organism: Ephialtes manifestator; assembly: GCA_963970395.1. Taxonomy (NCBI): domain Eukaryota; kingdom Metazoa; phylum Arthropoda; class Insecta; order Hymenoptera; family Ichneumonidae; genus Ephialtes; species Ephialtes manifestator. The sequence continues at coordinate 18,856,697 of OZ019982.1, forward strand.
ACGTAACTGTGTGTAAGGTTCTTGCAATGGTGGTTCGTTCTGTCTCGATGTGGGCTGCTGATTGATCTGCTTTTATTTTTGTCGTATTTATTGGTCGCTTGCTATATTGTACTGAAAGCATTGTTCTTTTCACGCTACCCTTATCGATTTTTGTCGTGGTCATGGTTGCTATCACACGCTTGTGTATTGCAAAGATTAAGAGCGTTTGCTGCCAACACAATTACCGTCGTTTTTTCTCGTTATCTTTAATTATAGCTATAACTGTAAATCCCAGTGTTTTACGAAGTATGTAATTTTATTTATTTTCTATTGCAGTCATTTTCCTTCCACATAGAGAAAGCTTTGTTTTTTTGAACATTTTTTTTCGAGATTTTTATGTCAGAATACTTGGAATGGTCTGAAACGTCGAGAAAAGTGGTTTAGAAAAATTGTCCGGCGTTTGGCACAATATTTTTTTTCCTTGCGGGGCGCCCCTCAAAACTGTTCTCTATTATGAAAAAAAATCCTTATACATCATAGATGCGATAATAGTACATTACGATACGAGTGCGAAAAAACTTTTTCTGACGAGTGTGAATTTACAGCACGAGCCGAAGGCGAGTGTTGCAATCACACGAGTTGACAAAACGTTTTTCGCATGAGTATCGTACAAAATTTTATTTCACGAGGCGCGTAAACGACGTTTGACGCACGCGAAGCGTGCGTAAAACCGCGTTCTACGCACTGAGTGAAATAAAAAAATATGTAGAGGTCGCGACGGAATTTTTAAATTTTCTTGTTTTAATAATTTTTTTCAGTGAAAATTCTCATTTATATGTTCACATTTTTTGCATTTCATGAGTGTAGAGATTCTGGATATCATTGCGACAGTCCGTTATTGTTTTATGGTAGTTTTGGAGTACGAAATAATTGCAACTGCGAAAAATATGTGCTGTGAAAGTGAAAAATAGAGGGTGAGCAAATATTTTTAAAAAATTCAAAATGCCATAAAATTTCAATCCCTAAGAGAATTAATGCCAAATTAAATCCCAACGTTTGCCTGATAATATTCTACCTGTAAACCAAATTGAAGTTAGATATCTATATAATTATGGACCTTTGAACAAAAACAAACTTAAAAAAAAATTATAAAATTATAATTGTAAAATCATAAAATTATCTCAGTCAATCTCTATCTGTATAATATGATGTATTTATCCCAAAAAACCTATTATATAAAAACCACAAAATTCTCGTAAAAAGAGCGAATGATAATCGTAAACATTTGAAGGTTTCGGACAATTATTGTTGTTATAGAGTGTCTCATAATATACTTAATTGTTTCCGGCATCTCCAGAATGTAATTTGTTAATCCTGTGGCCAAATGTTTATCAATATCATTCACTGTTTTTACGAGAGTTTTTTAGTACTGATATAGCACAGTTATTCTGTGATAAATATGTCACATCACGCCGGTAGCGAAGTTTGTAATTTTTTTTTAAGTTTGTTTTCGTTTCGACTTTCACAATTTTGCAGATATCTAGCTGAAATTTGGTACATATGTATACTATTATCAGACAGGATTTGGGGTTTAATTCGGCGTTAATCGACTTAGCGATAAAAATTTTATCACGTTTTGAATTTTTTGAAAATATCTGCTCACCCTCCAATTTTCTCTTTCACAGCACACATTTGTCGCAGTTGCAATTATTTCGTACTCTAAAGCTACCATAAAACAATAAGGAACTGTCAGAGTGATATCCAGTATCTCTACACTCATGTAATGCAAAAAAAGTTGCAAAGTTGAACCTTGCACATTGCTTCCTCATTATTTTTTTTTCTTTTTCACAAAGCGATCTCTATGAAGCTTATTTACTAATTTTGGCTTCCTCATAGCGGAAGCTTTGTGAAAAATGTAAATTAATGACAAAGGAATGTACGAAGTTCAACTTTGCAACTTATTTCGTTACTTTTCATTTTTTCAAAATTTCAAAATCACGTAAAATCTTAATCGCTTTACCGATCATTACCAAATTTTGTACGTAGCAGCGCTGAGTATTATTTATTGTCTGTATAAAATTTCAGCTGATTTGTTAATGTTTAACGTGAGTTAGAGCAAAACATACATTTTTCAAAAAATTCAAAATCCTATATAATCCGAACCCCTTTACCGATCATCACCAAATTTGGTACATAGCAGCATTGCATGTTATTCTTCATCTGTAGAAAATATCAGTTAATTTCGTGAGATTTTACAGGAGTTAGAGCAAAACGTAAATTTTTTGAAAAATTCAAAATCTCATAAAAACGGAACCTATTTGTAGATTCGCCCCCAATTCAATACCGATCCTTCTTTAAGGCTGCTTTATGTATAAAAAATTATTTAGCTCTATAGCTAAAAATTTGCGGGAGCTAGAGCGCGTACAGACATTTTTCGAAAATTGCAAAGTTAAATAAAATTTGAACATATTTTTGAATTTTTTTGAAAATTATCACAAGCAATGGCGTATACCTGCCGCACATGCGTGCTAAATTTTAGACCGAATGTTAAAGCCGTTCTTGAGATATGCAAGTTTGAATTTTGAATGCCGTTCACACACACACATACACACACACACACACACACACACACACATCCATACATACATTTTTTCTAAATCACTTTTCTCGACGTTTTAGACAATTTTAAGCATACTGACATGAAAATCTCGAAAAAAAAATTTTTCACGAAAACAAAGCTTCCTCTATGAGGAAGTAAAAATGTAAAGATATACATGAGAATTTCCACTGAAGAAAATGTTTAAAACAAGAAAATTTTTAAATTCCGTCGCAACCTCTACATATTTTTTTATCAAATCGATGGTTTACGAGGAATTATTTTTGGTAATAGAAAACAGTTTTGAAAGGTGCCGCGTAAAAAAAAAAATATATCGTGCAAAAATGGACCACCCTAATGTATTAGGGTGGTCCATTTTCACACAATATTTTTCTTTTTTGCGGGTCATCCCTCAAAACTGTTCTCTATTATGAAAAATAAATCCTTGTAAATCATTGATGAGATAAAAAAAATATGTAGAGGTCGCGACGGAATTTTAAAATTTTCTTGTTTTAATATTTTTTTTCAGTGAAAATTCTCATGTATATGTTCACATTTTTTGCATTTCATGAGTGTAGAGATTCTGGATAGCATTGCGACAGTTCGTTATTGTTTTGTGGTAGTTTTGGACTACAAAATAATTGCAACTGTAAATAGTAGTTTGATAAAAAATACGCGTATTTTTTTTACCAATATTTCTGACAGACGAATTTTTGCAACAATTTCAATTTTTTGGTATACATATTTTTTTAATCGTTAATATTTTGGAAATTAATAATTCTATCGAAAAATGCCCGTGATAAAATTTGTTCGATTTACAGAAAGCTACATGATGTATATAAAAAAAATTTATTTTAATTTTTTAAACATTTTGTTATATGACGTTAAACAACAAAATATTGTTTTGCAAAAAAAAACGCAAATTTTTAAAAAATTTTATTTACTTACAAAAAAATTCTGTTTAAAGTTACGAAATTTTTTAAACCCTATGACGTATGGCTAGTTATTTTTATGAGAAGTTCTACGTAATTGAAGTTTTTTTTAATATCCTGAATTATTACGTAAAACTTCAATCACGTAGAACTTCTCATTTTAAAAAACGGCATTATAGCATAGAGTCTCAAAAATTGCGTAATTTTCAACAAAAATTTTCTGTAAGTATATAAAAATGATAAAAAATAGGGGTTTTTTTGCAAAATAATTTTTTGTTGTTTAACGTCACACAACAAATTTTTATAAAAACTGAAATAACATTTTTTACATACATTATATAGCCCTTTGCAAACTGAACAAATAACATCTTCAACATTTTTCAATATCGCTATTCATTTCCAAGATATCAATGATTAAAAAAATATGAATACCGAAAAATTCAAATTTTTCAAAATACTTATTGGTAAAAATTTGTCTACATCAGAATACGAAAAATTAAGCTGGAAAAAATTCACATTTATTTTAGAGTGTGAAGAAAAATCAACTTTATTTTATTTACTAATTACATTGATTATAAAAAATATTATTTTTTATTTTTCTAACCACGTTTGTATTATTTTTACTATAGTGATGAAAGTATTTCAAGTATTTCATTGTATGAATTAATATTTTGGCATATTTTAACAAAAGTAGAATTGTCATTTTTAATAAACTTTCGTTTTAATTAAAAAGTAATTTAGTATTTGAGTTTTATTAAAATTCTGACGAGCTACCAAAATGTGCGAAAATATGTTCAAAATTAATAACTTCTAATGATTTTGTATCATTATTATATTTCAATTCTGCTGCGACAAATTGTATGTTTGTTTTTAGACATTATTATTAAAGCTTGCTTGACTTGGGCTTATAGAAGTAGCTGGAACGTCGTCCTATATCAAAACGTGGTATTATTTGTGAGCAAGGGAGCCAAGACTACCTCAGGCTATAAACACTGTTCCCGCAGTCGAGAAACAACCCAATATTTCACGTATATGTATCTGGCGTCTCACGCGAAGTCTTTTTAGCATTTCGATTTTTTTTATCCCGCTGGGGACTGTCTTCCTCTTCAACTACCCCGTACCACTCTATAAGCAAAGTGTTTTGAAAACAAACGAAGCGAAGAGCATCGCTATTGGTTTCTAAACTCGGGAAAAAATGTGGCACTCCTAACTCACATATGAGCTTTGTCAGTCGGATCCTACCATCTGAATAAAAATAATTTATGGTACATTCCAAATTGCTGAATATACAAAGAAAAATATACTGCAAAAAAAAAACGTAAAATATGCTTTTTAAAAATGGAAAATATTCTTTTAAAAAAAAACTTAAAATATATTTTTTACAAAAATTAAAATATACTTTTTGAAAAAATGTAAAATATACTTTTTGAAAAAATGTAAAATATTCTTTTTAGAAAAATGTAAAATATACTTTTTGAAAAAATGTAAAATATTCTTTTTACAAAAATGTAAAATATTCTTTTTAGAAAAATGTAAAATATACTTTTTGAAAAAATGTAAAATATTCTTTTTAGAAAAATATAAAATATACTTTTTGAAAAAATGTAAAATATTCTTTTTACAAAAATGTGAAATATACTTTTTACAAAAATGTAAAATATTCTTTTTACAAAAATGTAAAATATACTTTTTGAAAAAGTGTAAAATATTCTTTTTACAAAAATGTAAAATATTCTTTTCACAAAAATGTAAAATATACTTTTTACAAAAATGTAAAATATACTTTTTGAAAAATGTAAAATATTCTTTTTACAAAAATGTAAAATATTCTTTTTACAAAAATGTAAAATATACTTTTTTCAAAAATGTAAAATATACTTTTTGAAAAAATGTTAAATATACTTTACAAAGGGCTCGTTTGAATATATCGAAATGTCACAAGATGGCGGCCATTATTGCGTATTCTGTAGCTCACTTCACAGTGATTATGGTTAAGAGTTAGAATTACTTTAGAAACGATAAAATAAAAATAATTTTCCAAAAATTAAAAAAACTTCCCGACCGAAAAAAATGGGTATGATTAATAAACAAATTGGGTAAATTAAAAATTGTAAAATAATTATTATTTGCATATTACATTTGGGAGATTAATTCATCAAAGGGTTGGATGTCTGCATGTGGGCAGATTTGTTTAACGATCCGATGCAAATTCAACAGGGTGAACATTGTCACAGTCAATCTCACAGTCAGACAAGCGGCACAAAAGCGACACAGCTGCCGCCATGAATGTGTCTTCCGTCCCTACATAAGATGTCACGTTCATGGCGTCAACCCTTGTCCGAATGGTCTTGACACGATTAAAGTCTGCCCATAATAAATTCGACACGCAAAAACTGTTCGAAACAGTAGTTCGTGGACGCCAAAAATCTCTACTTCAATACTGGAAAAATTCGACACTTAACCTCAATTCCTACCCGACTTATATTTGTCAAATATACAATGGCCAATGTGCGAATATTAACAAATATGGAATTGCCAAAGGACAAATAATTCCAAGTATACAATTGCCAATGTACAAATAATTACAAATATACAATTGCCAATGTACAAATAATTGCAAATATACAATTTCCAATGTACAAATAATTGCAAATATACAATTGCCAATGCACAAATAATTGCAAATATACAATTGCCAATGTACAATTAATTGCAAATATACTATTGCCAATGTACAAATAATTGCAAATATACAATTGCCAATGTACAGATAATTACAAATATACAATTGCCAATGTAGAAATAATTGCAAACATACAATTTCCAATGTACAAATAATTACAAATATGGAATTGCCAATGTACAAATAATTGCAAACATACAATTTCCAATGTACAAATAATTACAAATATGGAATTGCCAAAGTACAAATAATTGCAAGTATACAATTGCCAATGTACAAATAATTGCAAATATACAATTGCCAATGTACAAATAATTGCAAATATACAATTTCCAATGTACAAATAATTGCAAATATACAATTGCCAATGTACAAATAATTGCTAATATACAATTGCCAATGTACAAATAATTGCAAATATACAAATAATTGCAAATATACAATTGCCAATGTACAAATAATTGCAAATATACAATTGCCAATGTACAAATAATTACAAATATACAATTTCCAATGTACAAATAATTGCAGATATACAATTGCCAATGTACAAATATTTGCAAATATACAATTTCCAATGTACAAATAATTGCAAATATACAATTGCCAATGTACAAATATTTGCAAATATACAATTTCCAATGTACAAACAATTGCAAATATACAATCGCCAATGTACAAATAATTGCAAATATTAAATTTCCAATGTACAAATAATTGCAAATATACAATTGCCAATGTACAAATAATTTCAAATATACAATTGCCAATGTACAA
>OZ019982.1:18868663-19038663 GCA_963970395.1 Ephialtes manifestator
ATTGATAAAAATAAAGATAAAAATTGGTACATAAAACCCAGTTTTGGTTATCTAATAAAAATGCAGGATTACTCGATTGAATAAGCACAAATTAATATTTAAAAATTAATTTTCTTTATTTTATATTCACTCAAACATATAATCAATTTAATTGCAATGTGAGTGTAGTTGAACCAAACGTGTCAATAGTTCCAATCAATCGATTAGAGATTGATGAAACAGTGCGAATGGTCTGAGAGAAAACAATGTTAGAGTTACAATAAATGCACTGTGGTTGTCTCAACCACATGAAACATTTGAATCGAAAAAAGTCCGACAACCGTTTGGGGAGTTTGACCCAACCTCCTCGTTCCATTCGCCGTATATAACCTCTCGGAGAAGTTGAGTCAACCTCTATTTCGTTGTACCCAACAATTTTTTCTCTCAGTGTAGTTAAGTTGGCTGCGGACGCAGGAAGTTAGGTTAACTTAGTGAAGTGCGGGTAGGGAGTGATAGGAGTAAGGGTGGGAAGGACGGTAAATGGCGATTGAATCCATACCATGGAAGAATGAAATATTTCCCTATATTATAAAAAGATTTCGCCGCCTCCGCCATCGTCAAGAATCGAGAGACTTAGAATAGTTCGGGCTTAGATTGGAGGGTTTTCCCCAATTCCTGGGGAAAACCCTGGCCCCTAAGTCCAAATTTTTCTGAGTCCCTTTATAGCCGGGGGGATGGGGAATGGAAGGGGGGGGGGCGTGCGATTTCGGCCCCCAAGCCTGAATTTTTCTAAGTCCCTCAATGGCTCGGGGGGAGAGCTAGGAGGGTCTTAAAGGAATTAAGCGGATTAGCGGGAGTGCGTTGGGGGGGGGATTAGGAAGATGGGGGGGGGGGGGGGGGTCTGTGAGACTCCAAGTCTGAATTATTTTAAATCCCTCAATGGCCCGGGGGGAGAGCTAGGAGGGTATTAAAGGGATTAAGTGGATTAGCGGGAGGATGTTATGGGGGGGAGGAGGTTAGGGGGTTAGGGGAGATTAGGAAGATTAGGGGGGTGGGGGACTGTGAGACTCCAAGCCTGGATTATTCTAAGTCCCTCAATGGCCCGGGGGGGGGGGGGGGGCGAGCTAGGAGGGTATTAAAGGGATTAAGGGGATTATCGGGAGGGTGTTTAGGGGGATGGGGGTTTTAGGGGGTTAGGGGGTTAGAGGAGATTAGGAAGATTAGGGGCGGGGGAGTCTCCGTGAGACTCGCTTGGAGTCTCTGTGAGACTCCAAGCCTGGATTATTCTAAGGCCCTCAATGGACCCCCAAACCCGAATGAGGGGAAGATTGCGAGCACACGCAGCTCGCGAGCCGCAATAAAATCCTAGTCTATCTATATTATAAAAAGATCTCACCGCCGCCGACGCCGTCGCCGCTGCCGTGTCAAGAATCGAGGGACTTAGAATAATTCGGGCTCAGGGCTTGGCGGAAGGGGGTGGGGCTAAAGGTTTGGGGCTAGCCCCACCCCTTTCCGCCAAGCCCCGAACCCGAATTATACTAAGTCCTTTTCCAAAAACATAGGTCTTCCAAGGGTGGGGGCACCCTTTGGGGGGAGGGGGGGGGGCACCCTTGGATGGGGGGCGATTGCGAGCGCGCCCAGCGCTCGAGCCACAATAAAATCCTAGTAAATATATATATAAAATACTCTGTACAAGGAGAAGCATGTTTTTCTATGGAAAATGTCTCAGGTTGTAAAAAAAAACGTAGTGACAAAATAATTTCATGTCAGGTAATTAAATTATTTTGACAATCTCAAAAAAGCAATAAAAAATAATAAAAGAAGTGATTTCTTTTATGTTTCCATGGATGAAAAACACGATTATTCTACATTAAATCGTTCAACATAATTTTTCTACATCAAATCTCTTGTCATTCTCTTCTAAATTCTTCTGCCAAAAGTCAGTTAATTATTTGCCACAACGATTTTTCTACATTACATCGTTTAACACGATGTTGCGTGAAAATGACTTATTCCCTTTGATGAAAGTCAGGCATTTTCATGGTACGATAGAGTAGCCGAGGGTAACAAAATGCTTCAGGAAATGAAGACTTCGTTAGACGGAAGACATAGGGGGAATTGAACATAAAAACTTGGAACATTGGATAGGTCCAACGTAAACGTGTAAAATAGTCTATGTAACATATATATAGATAAATAAATAAATACATACATACATACACGTGTTAACTGTATATACACGACGTTAGCAATCGATTTGGCATTTTCAAATTCAACTATTTAGACCTAACTCCCTCCCCTTAACAAAACTTCTTCTGTAAAGAAGAAAAAAAACTCGAAACATTAAAAAATTCCTTCTATCTGTCTGCAATTATTTTTTTTAAAATTATCCTTATGATTATCTCTTGTAAATTATTCTTCCAAAAGTCAGTCAATTCTTTGCCACAACAAAAAGTAGTAGAGTAGTAAATATATTTGTGGGCAATACATTACGATCGTCTTCACTAGAATTTTTTTTTACAGTATATAACGTAGATATAACTATACACAAATTGCAGGGTTCGGAACGTTAGTTATTAAAAGTAATTCGTTACCGTTACTGTTACACCTTGTAAAAAAAAAACGAGTTACCGTTATCGTTACTGAAAATGTAACGCTTCCGAAAGTTACTTTTCGTTACTTTAGAACATATTAATCATATAACAAATTTAGACGTGTATAATTATTAATGTGTAAAATAAAGGTTAATAACGAAAAAACGAATAATTCAAAGGAAGCATTTATTAACGTTGAGCAAAAGTAGCTGTTCGAATGTTGAGTCGTTCAGATTCCCTCTAAGAGGCGAGATACCAACGAAAATAAACGAAAGCTACTTGTTAATAAACATTTTGTATCTCAAAAAGTAACGAAAAAGTAACGGCAATTTCGTTACTCGGTACAAAAAATTTGTAACGAGCGTTATCTTAGAATTACTCGAATAAAAAGGTAACGACGTTACCGACCGTTACCACCAAAAAGTAACGAATTCACTAACGACGTTACTAGTAACGCGTTACTTCCGAACCCTGATAAATTATAACATATATTGAGAATAGGCCATCGACCGTTCCAACTTTTCCACAACGATTTTTCTACATTAAATCGTTTAATACGATTTTTCTCCACTAAATCGTTTAACACGATTTTTCTCCATTAAATCGTTCAACACGATTTTTCTCCATTAAATCGTTTGACACGATTTTTCTCCATCAAATCGATTAACACGATTTTTCTTCATTAAATCGTTTAACACGATTTTTCTCCATTAAATCGTTTAACACGATTTTTCTCCATTAAATCGTTTAACACGATTTTCCTCCATTAAATCGTTTAACACGATTTTCCTCCATTAAATCGTTCAACACGATTTTTCTCCATTAAATCGTTTAACACGATTTTTCTCCATCAAATCGTTTAACACGATTTTCCTCCATTAAACCGTTCAACACGATTTTCCTCCATTAAATCGTTCGACACGATTTTTCTCGATTAAATCGTTTAACACGATTTTTCTCCATCAAATCGTTTAACACGATTTTTCTCTATTAAATCGCTTAACACGATTTTTCTCTATCAAATCGTTTAACGCGATTTTCCTCCTTTAAATCGTTCTACACGATTTTTCTCCATTAAATCGTTTAACACGATTTTTCCCCACTAAATCGTTTAACACGATTTTTCTCCATTAAATCGTTCAACACGATTTTTCTCCATTAAATCGTTTAACACAATTTTTCTCCATTAAATCGTTTAACACGATTTTCCTCCATTAAATCGTTCAACACGATCTTTCTCCACTAAATCGTTCAACACGATTTTTCTCTATTAAATCGTTCAACACGATTTTTCTCCATTAAATCGTTTAACACGATTTTTCTCCATTAAATCGTTTAACACGATTTTTCTCCACTAAATTGTTTAACACGATTTTTCTCCATTAAATCGTTTAACACGATTTTTCTCCATTAAATCGTTTAACACTTTTTTTCTCCATTAAATCGTTTAACACGATTTTTCTCCACTAAATCGTTTAACACGATTTTTCTCCATTAAATCGTTTAACACGATTTTTCTCCATTAAATCGTTTAACACGATTTTCCTCCATTAACTCGTTTAACACGATTTTTCTCCATTAAATCGTTTAACACGATTTTCCTCCATTAAATCGTTCAACACGATTTTTCTCTATTAAATCGTTCAACACGATTTTTCTCCATTAAATCGTTCAACACGATTTTTCTCCATTAAATCGTTTAACACGATTTTTCTCCATTAAATCGTTTAACACGATTTTTCTCCATCAAATCGTTTAACACAATTTTTCTCCATCAAATCGTTTAACACGATTTTTCTCCATTAAATCGTTTAACACGATTTTGTGTGAAAATGACTTATTCGCATTGACAAAAGTCAGGTATTTTCATGGTGCGATAGCATAGCGAAGGGTAATAACAGAATGCTTCAGGAAATGAAGGCTTCGTTAGAGGGGGAATTGTACATAAAAACCTGGAACATTGGACAGGTCCAACATAAACGTGTAAAATAGTGTATGTAACATATAAATAAATACATACATACATACATACAGGTGTTAGCTTAGTATATACACGACGTTAGCAATCGATTTGGCACAGCTCCCATTCCGACCCGGGCTATCTTTGAGCGATAATGTGTAACACGCGCATGTGTTGCGTGTCACGCACGACTGATCGATCGCACGCACGCACGCACGCACTCACGCACCTGCGAACCATCCATAGGGGTAGAGCCAATGTGTGAGCTGATGGCACGAGGATCCTTCGGCTTGACCAGTATTACGTTAACTCGTAAAACTTTGGGACGACACACGAGTGTCGCTTTGAATCGCCGGCTTCGAACAAGCGCTTATGAAAAGACAGGACCTAAGGAAAAGTATCACCAATGATACCTCGAAAGACGTGACAGAAATACGTCAAATAATATTTCTCAAGGCTTATCCTGTTATCTGCAAATAACTTAATGAAATAAATTTAGCCACTGTTTATTTTCAATTTTTGACACGTCTTCTGCAGCTTTGTGGCGTTTTAATTTTTGTATGGGTCACCGTAGATATTAATAATTTTGGAACAATAAAAAGTTATATTTTGTGCGAAAAATTACCATGTAAATCGAGTTTATCGATGAAAGTTGAAAAATTGGGGTACAGATTTGGAAAAAAGGGAATTGTGATTTTAATGGATTTATTATAATTTATAGTTACTTAAATTTTGTTGACTGCTAATATACAAAATAATAAGGATAATATAAATATAGTAATTAGAATATTATCATATTATAATAATTGGAATATTATAAATATAATTTTTAGTTATTTTTATTATTTTTTTTTGTGACATTAAATTTAATTTTTTTCATTATACCATTCACGAGCTACTAGCTAACAATTAACACAACTTTTAGCAATAATTTTTGTAAATATATAAAAATTTAACGTATCACTAAACAAAAATTCAAATACTTTTATGCCAGAATACGACTTTGCTAAAAAAAAACCTGTTATGTTGAAAATTGGGAAAAATTACGAAACTACATAAACGCATAATAAAACTGCATTGCATAAAAAATAATTGCATAATGCATCTACATTCCCCAGTTTATAAAATTATTCAAATCTTCTGGTACTCAAAAATTGGACTTACTAAAAAAAAAAATAATGAGAACAATCAAAATGGAGACAGTTGAACTGGAAAAATATTTATTCACGCTATTATTTATTTAGTTAGACCATTATTTAATATTCTAATTAAATTTTTGCATTGGTATTTTTTAGAAACATTTTTGCCTCACAATAGGCGAACCTCCTTAAACTCATATTCGTCCCACGGGCTTGAAATGCATCGGGATGTCGTCTCTTCGGTTTTGTTTGATTACTTTTGCAGCTTAGGCAAAAATAAACATATCTCAGCCCTATGTTTTTACGAAGTTTAATGGAGGGGCGTCTTCCATAGCGAAGTTTCTTACTAAGAGCTGCAAAGTCGTTGGCACTGCCGTCGCTAGTTGCTCAGGCATACTTTACATTACTGGAGAAACACGTTTCCAGTGCTGTATTACTGATTAGGCCATGACCCAGGATAACACAATTTGTATCATATTTTATTTTCGTCTAAAACGCAGCTAATGTAATTCTAAAAAATGTCAAAGATTTTTCTTTCTTCAAAATTTAATTTAAACAATGTCAAATTTTTTTCTCCTTCAAAATTTGGTTTTACGAATGTTAATGTTTTTAAAATTAAATATTTAATTTTGTAAATATCAAACTTTTTTTTCTTTAAAATTTAATTTTATAAATTTTTTTTTCTTTAAAATTTAATTTTATAAATGTTAAAGATTTCTTTTTTTTCTATATTTATAAAAAATAGATTTTGAGAAAATCAAAGTCATTGTATAAAATAATTTACCGAAAAATTAAAAAGCTTCCAAATGAAAAAATAAGTTTAGTCAACAAACAAAATGGGTGAAATAATAATCATCATTGGCATATTATTTCCCAATTTGTTTATTAATTTAATTCATTTTTTCAGTAGGGATTTTTTTAATTTTTGTGAAATTATTTTGATGTCATCGATTTTTAAGTAATTTAAGTAATAATTTGTGGTAAAATTTCTGTATCTATGATAAAAATTCTGATGGATTTTTTTTTTGTCATAAATTCTTTTTTTGCCAATTGTAATTTGATTTAGTTTGTCCCATTGTTATTGAAGACGTGAAAGGGAGGTGAAGACTGAGGGGGTGGGTGGCAATTTTAGATTGGCTCAGGGGTGCCGCGATCTCTCATCCGCCCCTGCACGTTTCATGACAGATTTTACCTGGGACTGTGTTTGTAATTCCGAGTTAAAGTTTCAAAGAAGTACTCAAGCAGATTCACCACTGCCTGGCATTTCAAAAGGCTTTAATATATACCCAGGCATTTCCTTTTTCACCCCGAGAACAGATATCACGAATAGAAGGTCCTCCAGAGCCGTTTATGTGCACTGAACTGATCGTGGCACTCGGAAATCCAGAGATTCTGTACCTTTTGTGTTCTATTTTCTTTTCACGTGTAGAACGATTTACGTCTTACGTCATTCACAGCTGCAGCGTGAAGCTGATCAACTACTTATGGGATACGATGAGCTCAATTTCAACAAGTGAGACCTACACAGTGCTGAAATATATATGATTAAGTTTTTTTTTTTTCATTGCTGCTTCATACATACATTTCTAACAAAAAGCTCATGTCTATTAGAATTCACCCAGTTAAGTAAAAAAGATCAGTTTCCTTCCTATTTTATTGCAATGTTCATATTTTATCACCAGGCCCTGAATTTTTCTAAAACCATCATGGGCCCCCCTAGCCTAAATTTTTATAAGCCCCCCAAGGACCCCCCAAGCCCTGATTTTTATAAGTGCCCCCAAGCCTAGATTTTTATAAGTCCTCCAACGACCTCTAAAATCTGGATTTTTATAAGTCCCCCAACGACCCCCAACACCTAGATTTTTATAAGTCCCCCAAGGATCCCCCAAACCTAGATTTTTATATGTCCTCCAACGACCCCCAAAACCTGTATTTTTATAATTTCCCCAACGACCCGCCAACACCTAGATTTTTATAGTCCCCCAAGGATCTCCCAAGTCTAGATCTTTATAAGTCTCCAACGACCCCCCAAGTCTAGATTTTTATAAGTCCCCAATCGACCCCCCCCAAGTCTAGATTTTTATAAGTCCCCAATCGACCCCCCCCCCCCAAGTCTAGATTTTTATAAGTCCCCGATCGACCCCCCCCCCCCCGAATTCTAGATTTTTATAAATCCCCCAACGATCCCCCAAACCTACATTTTTATAAGTCCTCCAACGACCCCCCCAAGTCTAGATTTTTATAAGCCTCCCAAGCCCTGATATTTATAACTGCCCCCAAGTCTAAATTTTTATAAGCCCCCCAAGGACCCCCCAAGCCCTGATTTTTATAAGTGCCCCCAAGCCTAGATTTTTATAAGTCCTCCAACGACCTCTAAAATCTGGATTTTTATAAGTCCCCCAACGACCCCCAACACCTAGATTTTTATAAGTCCCCCAAGGATCCCCCAAACCTAGATTTTTATATGTCCTCCAACGACCCCCAAAACCTGTATTTTTATAATTTCCCCAACGACCCGCCAACACCTAGATTTTTATAGTCCCCCAAGGATCTCCCAAGTCTAGATCTTTATAAGTCTCCAACGACCCCCCAAGTCTAGATTTTTATAAGTCCCCAATCGACCCCCCCCAAGTCTAGATTTTTATAAGTCCCCGATCGACCCCCCCCCCCCCCGAAGTCTAGATTTTTATAAATCCCCCAAGGATCCCCCAAACCTACATTTTTATAAGTCCTCCAACGACCCCCCCAAGTCTAGATTTTTATAAGCCTCCCAAGCCCTGATATTTATAACTGCCCCCAAGTCTAGATTTTTATAAGCCCCCCAAGGATCCCGCAAGCCCTGGTTTTATAAGTACCAGCAAGCCTAGATTTTTATATGTCCCCCAACGACCCCCCCAAGTCTAGATTTTTATAAGACCCCCAAGGATCCCGTAACCTCTGATTTTTATAAGTGCCCCTAAGGACGCCCCAAGCCCAGATTTTTATAAGCGCCCCCAAGTCTAGATTTTTATAAGTCCCCCAGTGATCCCCAAAACCTAGATTTTTATAAATCCCTCAAGGACCCCCAAAACCTTATTTTTTTAACCATAGTATGTTATAGGCGTGACCGAATATTGTTATTATCAATTTTTTATTGACTCTTGGCGGTCTATTTTTTTCTGATGGAATTTTTATTTTTTAAGTCCCTCTATGAGTCACTGCCTCCCCCCCTATCCATGGGCCCCCCAAGCCCGGATTTTTCTAAGCCCCCAAGGGCTCCCAGCCCTTATTTTTCTAAGTTCCCCTATGATACTTCTCCCCCCACCGAATCCTGATTTTTCCAAGACCATCATGAGCCCCCAGCATGGATTTTCATAAGTCCCCGAAGGATTTCCAAGCTCTAATTTTTCTAAGTCCCCCTATGACTCACCCCCTGCCCACCAAGTCCTGTTTTTACTCAAACTATCATGGACCCCCCCAAGCATGGAATTATATAAATCCCTCAAGGGCCCATTGAGCCCATAGGAGGGAGGACCCTCTTCCTAGATTACTAGACTTGTATAAAAATCTCATAATATATATATATATATATATATTGTTTTTTCAGCTCATTAATAATTACTTTTTCACACTCTGTGAAATCGCGGTAGATCCGTTAACTATAAAATTACAATTGTTATTAAATATAAATATAATTTTTGTATTTTAATTGTTATTACATGCGACTTTTTTGTATTTATATAAACTCCATATTTGGCTACCATTTTGAATAATCATTAACGGTACTGCGCACTGGTTTCGGTAATAATGGAGATAGCATGTAATTATGAACTTGCAAATTGATTCGACATTACATTACACAGTTGCAAAGTTAATTCTACGAGGAAATATGTCGATCAATCTTGGCTTGCTCACAAAGGAAACTTTATGAACTGTGTAAAATAATGTGGAAGCAATTTCCAAAGTTCTACTCTGCAGACCTGTTTGTAAACTGTATCTAAATGTATTATATACTACGCTAATGAGCATATAAATAACAATAATAAAAGTTATTATAAAATAGTGCTATAAAGTCAACCTCCGAAAATCAAGATAAAAAATAAAAAGTATATTATATTTTATTTATAACAATTTTCAATCAGGAAAATTCGAGAAAAAAAATCAAGAAGCTTTACTCGCCCACTAAATTTTAGATAAAATGCCAGATAATTTGAATATATAAATTTGATCTGGCAATTAGTGCCAAGTTTACAATAATTTAACACATTAGAACCAGTTGAAACCTCAAAGTGTGTTACTCTTAAGATGATGTTGCACTACTTGAGAAACGATAATAGATAACAAAAAAATTGTAAGTCAATTTAACGAGAGCTGCGTAATATTTCAGACAAAAGCAAATGAGGTTTCACTTCGTCTATCTCCTCTGCAGTTAAATCGAATTAGCTTCGTGTTCAAGCGTCAAAGGTATCCGACTAAAACGGATTACAGTTTCCGTTACCAATTACAGTTACTCATCGCCTTAAATGGGAGAATCCAATCTGCCGGCTAAAAACAATCCTGCTGAGTAAGTCTCTATAAGTGACTCATCTACACTGCACTCAATTAAGATGATGTACTATCTCTCAGCCGGTTACATTGACTGTGATGCAAATTTCTCCTTCATCGTGAATCTTACGAATAAAGGACGAGAACGTGAACTGGGTCTCAGAATTCTGAAGTCAAACGTTCTCGTCTTTTGTCCGGACAATCGTACATGGCGGAGAAATTTGCTTAGGAATGATTCAGCCGTCTCCCTTACACTTACAGCAAGAGACAGACGAAATCCCAGCAAACAAAAAGAATCGGTTTTGTTGCTTTTATATTTAAATTTCCCATTCTGCAATGTAAATGTTACATGTCCTGTGTAGAAAAGATGAGGAGCCCAGGATAAAATCCAGAACAAAATCTAAGATGGAGTCCAGGCAGCCCAAGATGGAGTCTAGAGAGCCCAGGGCGGAGTCTGGGTCGTCCGGGATGAAGTCTGGGAAGTCCAAGGTAGAGTCTGGGAAATCCAAAGTGGAGTCTGGGCAGCCCAAGGCGGAATCTGGGCAGTCCAGGAGGGAGTCTGGGCGTCCCAGGATGGGGTCTGAACATCCCATGATGAAGTCTGGGCAGCCTGGGGTGAAGTCTGGGCAGCCCAGGTCGGAGTCTGGGTCGCCCATGATGGAGTCTGGGCAGCCCAGGGTGGAGTCTGGGCAGCCCAGGGTGGAGTTGGGGTCGCCCAAGATGGAATATGGGAAGTTCAAGGTGGATTCTGGGCAGCCCAAGGTGGAGTTGGGGTCGCCCAAGATGGAGCATGGGAAGTTCAAGGTGGAGTCTGGGCAGTCCAGGATGGAGTCTGAGCAGTTCAGGAGGGGGTTTGGGCATCCCAGGATGGGGTCTGGGCATCCCAGGATGGAGTCTGGGCAGTTCAGGACGGGGTTTGGGCAACCCAGGATGGGGTCTGGGCAGTCCAGGAAGTCCAGGATGGAGTTCAAGATGGACAATCGGATCGGATCAAATCCCCTTCTTCATTTATTAGGTTTTATTTATTTATTAGGTGCATAATTTCTAACCTCAAACGTTGCATTCTGCTGTACAGGCCTGTACGAATCATCCCTGTTTAAAAAATCCCATTGATCCCATTTAAACTCATAAAGTCCTATTGAAACCGTATCGGTTTTTATCGGTATGAATGGTGTATTTTGTCCATCCTGTTGGTCTAAATAGGATTTTATAAGCAGGGATTACGTAACTGTGGCATTGAAGTGAGCCCCAGAAAGCTGACATTTTTCAGAAAATCTAGAACCGAGAAAAATGTCTCAGGAATTTTCGTACTCTATCTCTCTTACTCTTGTGCATTCCCGCGCACCAGATGTCACGTGACTTGGGCTCCCCTAACTCTAACTACACTCCTTTAACTACACTCTGCACTAGACTGGGTTTATGGCGAAATTTAAGGTACGTCCAGTTATAGGTAACCGTAAAAAAGTAAATGATAAAAGTAATAAAGATAAATAAAAAGTAAAAAAGAAAGTAAAATTCAACTTTTTTTGCATTCTGGTCCACCATATTGGATTCGCCATTTTGAATTTCTAAATTCTGAGTTCTGATTCGTAATCAACGACCCCAAAAACCTCCGGGTACCAACTTTCACTTTGATCAGACGAATTTAAAAAATCCGGACTTTTTTCCCACGGTACTTTTTTTCCTAGTACTTTTTTCCAGGTACTTTTTTTCATAGTACTTTTTTCCAGGTACTTTTTTTCCTAGTACTTTTTTCCAGGTACTTTTTTTCCTAGTACTTTTTTCCAGGTACTTTTTTTCCTAGTACTTTTCTCCAGGTACTTTTTTTCCTAGTACTTTTTTCCAGGTACTTTTTTCAGAGTACTTCTCTCCCGGGTACTTTTTTTCAGAGTACTTCTCTCCCGTGTACTTTTTTTCAGGGTACTTCTCTCGCGGGTATGTTTTTTCAGGGTACTTCTTACCCGGGTACTTTTTTTCAAGATACTTGTATTCTGAAGAATTTTTTTTCCTAGTTTCATTTTTTTCCAAAGTACTTTTACTTCAGTCTCCTTTTTTCCGTATGACTTATTTGCCAGGTACTATTTTTCCAAGTACCTTTTCTCCCAGGTAATTTTTTTCCTAATACCCCATACAGCTCCAACATTAATGCGAAACACGTCAGCCTTTCTTTTTTTTTCCACCACCAATTCAAGCCATTATCCCAACCATCAAGTGTAACGTAACAGCAAAACATACGGGAGAGAAAAAGGCACATAAAAAAAATCCCGAGTAAAGAATGTCGAAACAGAAGGAAAAAGGGGAATAGAAGTTTGAAAAATTGAAGGAATTCGCGATAGTCGGAATTGCCAGACGGATAAAAAAAAACTACGCTACGCTCAAAGGGCTCTCTCTCTCACTGCACGCTCGTCTGCCCTTACATGTACTTATGGGTGTGCGTGTGTTCGTTCGTTGTGGAATGACAGCAGCAGCGGAGCCGCCTATAGAGTATAGGGGTCGCCGTGTTCTTGGCTGCGCGCGACAAAGGTCGCTGTCGGTGTAGCTGCCACGACAGGAGCGAGTGGTACGAGCACCGAACAGAGAGGAGATGAAGACCGGGTCAAAAGTTCACCGGCTAACCTGGTCGCGACGCTTCATGCTCTCCCAACTGGCTGAGGAGCGACGGCGTCGGTGAATATTCGATTCTGTCCTCGCACGAGAACATTTCAGTCTACAACGGCACGACGTCCTCGTGCAAACAAAGCGCCGAGCACCGTCGTCATCATAGATAGATATATATAAAGCGAGCGATGAGTACGTGGAGGACGAGGCGGTCGTTAACGCTTTCCCTTTCCGAGCGTCTTACATTCCTTACTCCAGGACGAACGCCGTAATTGAAGTAACGATCGATAGAATTTAGACGCTTATGGTAAATTCGCTCACAATGTTCCACTATGCGTTCTATGCATATTACGATACAGCTTCAATTATCGACGTGTTACTGTGCACTGTTGAAAATATTTTGAAAATTAATATCCGTATATTGGCAATACGTCGTTTCTACAGAACCCAATTCTACACATCACCGACTCTACACAACGGCAATTCGACACATGCCTCGATTCAACACAACAGCAACTGTACACATCACCAACTCGACACATGCCTCAATTCAACACGACCCCAATTCTACACAGCCCCGATCTACACAGTCACAACTGTCACGAGCCAAATACACAACGGCAATACTCGACACAGCCCCGATTCTACACAGGCACAAATGTCACGAGCTAAATTCACAACGGCAAAACTCTACACAGATCGATTCTACATAGGCACAACTGTCACGAGCCAAATGCACAACGGCAATACTCTACACAGCCCCGATTCTACACAGGCACAAACGTCACGAGCTAAATTTACAACGGCAATACTCTACACAGCCCCGAGTCTACACAGGCACAAATGTCACGAGCCAAATGCACAACGGCAATACTCTACACAGCCCCGATTCTACACAGGCACAAATGTCACGAGCCAAATACACAATGGCAATGCTCTACACAGCCCCGGTTCTACACAGGCACAAATGTCACGAGCTAAATTCACAACGGCAATACTCTACACAGCCCCGATTCTACACCGGCACAACTGTCACGAGCCAAATGCACAACGGCAATACTCTACACAGCCCCGATTCTACACAGTCACAACTGTCACGAGCTAAATACACAACGGCAACACTCTACACAGCCCCGATTCTACACAGGCACACATGTCACGAGCTAAATTCACAACGGCAATACTCTACACAGCCCCGATTCTACACAGGCACAAATGTCACGAGCCAAATGCACAACGGCAATACTCTACACAGCCCCGGTTCTACACAGGCACAAATGTCACGAGCTAAATTCACAACGGCAATACTCTACACAGCCCCGGTTCTACACAGGCACAAACGTCACGAGCTAAATTCACAACGGCAATACTCTACACAGCCCCAATTCTACACAGGCACAAATGTCACGAGCTAAATTCACAACGGCAATACTCTACACAGCCCCGGTTCTATATAGGCACAACTGTCACGAGCCAAATGCACAACGGCAATACTCTACACAGCACCGATTCTACACAGGCACAAATGTCACGAGCCAAATGCACAACGGCAATACTCTACACGGCCCCGGTTCTACACAGTCACAACTGTCACGAGCCAAATACACAACGGCAACACTCTACACAGCCCCGATTCTACACAGGCACAAATGTCACGAGCTAAATTCACAACGGCAATACTCTACACAGCCCCGAGTCTACATAGGCACAACTGTCACGAGCCAAATGCACAACGGCAATACTCTACACAGCCCCAATTCTACACAGGCACAAATGTCACGAGCCAAATTCACAACGGCAATACTGTACACAGCCCCGATTCTGCATAGGCACAACTGTCACGACAAGGGACCGACGCTACACCTCCCAACTCTGCACAAAGACAAGTCGACACGAATGACTGTACACACGTTGTGTTGCCTGCGTGTACAGTCATTCGTGTCGACTTGTCGACACTTTTTGAGTCCCGATTCAACACATCACCGATTCTACACCGTCACCAACTCACATCCAAACAACGTATGTCGTTCAAGTATTCCAACTCATCGGCGCAATATGATGACGAGTTGGTGATGTGTACAGTTGCTGTTGTGTTGAATCGAGGCATGTGTCGAATTGCAGTTGTGTAGAATCGGTGGTGTTGAGTCGGTGATGTGAAGAATCGGGTTTTGTAGAAACGACATATTGCCCGTATATTAAATTTCATTTAAGGAAGTTGGAGCGCTCACCACTAGTCAAATCAGTGCTAAATTTTTAGAAGCGTTTCTACAATTTCAGATGCACGAAAAAAAAGGCTTGGTTGGAACAACCAAGTGCCTTGGTTATATATGCACCAGACAATTAATTGGTTAGATCAACCAAGTTATTTGTTAGGCTACCAATTTCTTGGTTGGTCTAACCAAGTCACTTGGTTAGCTTACCAAACAGTAAATAATTATTATAAAAATAAAAAAATTCTGTCCTTTTTCGGTTTCCGCAACGAAACAGAAAAAAGCGATCCGTTTTGCCATTTTTTGCAGTTCGTATCGCTCCCCAACGGACGTGTCCATTTTCGGTCCATTTCCTTCCAATACTTTATATTAATTTTCATACAAAAATTTCTAACAGTGTGTATGTATATTCGTTGTTCGGAAAATATTATTTTGTGCTCGAATTTTTTTTATTTCTTTAATGTGACTTTTAATGATTATTATGATACAACATACATTATTGGTGTATTACGTTTGTATATTCGTTGTTCGGAAAAATTAATTTTCTTTTCGAATTTTGTTATTATCGAGGTATTATACATTCGTTTTTCGGAAAGAATTATATTCTTTTTTATTTATTTTTTTATTAATAAGGTTTTTAATGCATAATACGATATAACTTCAATTATCGACGTATTATATATGCGTTACTCCAAAATAGAAATTGATTTCATTTTCGAAGTATTATTTTACATAAATATGGATTGTTTTTGAGATTGTAATTTCAATGTGTTAAGAATTGTCCAAAGTAATAAAAAAATCTGATTTGGGACGTATTTCGCGATTGTTGTGGGTACATATATGTTGGGGTCATTTATTTAACCTTTTTTTTCGTTTCGTCCCTTTATTTCAGGCATGTAAACAGATTAAACGTTCATAATACAAGAAGAATATACGAAGTAAAGCCTTTCACATTTTAGCACAAAGCAAAAAAATGCGGAGTCTGTTTTTAAGCGAGTTTTTAATTGTCATTCTAAGCGAATTAATTATTCAGAAGAAAAACGAAAACAATGATGCCTTGTGGGTATTTAAATTCTCTGAAGGGGCGCCACCTCGTGAGACAACACAGTTTTTTTTCCTCACAGCGTTAAAATGAAATATATTCATGCCGAGTTTGTGTAACTTTATTTGATTGTTTCACCCTTAAAGTACATGACTCATAGATTCTTGAGATCTACAAAAAAATAAAAACGTATATTAAGCAAAATTGACAAGAATTAAAAAACTGCTAACTATTTAATAAAAAAAATTGAGAAAGCAAAAAATTGCGAAATAATATGCGAATAATTATAATTTTACAATCTTTAATTACCCAATTTGTTTGTTAATCATACTCACTTTTTCAGTCGACAGTTTTTTCTATTTTTGCAAAATTTATTTTTCCTTTGCAAATCCGATTTACAAAAACAAGTATTTACTAAATTCTATTAACAAACTCGATTTATCCACCATTTCGAGAATAATTCAATAGTTATACGGATAAATCACTTTTGAAAATATATAAAAAAAAGGGTTTAATTAATAAACAAATTCAGTAAGTAAAAAATTGCGAAATAATATGCGAATAATTATTATTTTACAATCGTTAATTACAGTTCTTTTATTGACAGTTTTTTAAAATTTTTGTCAAATTTTTTTTTCCCGTATAAATCCAACTAAAAAATACAAGTATTTAGGAAATAGTATTAACAAACACCATTTCGAAAGTAATTCAATAACTATACGGGTAATTCACTATTAAAAATATATGAAAAAGGGTTTAATTAATAAACAAATTGAGTAAGTAAAAAATAGCGAAATAATATGCGAATAATTATTATTTTACAATCTTTAATTACTCAATTTGTTTGTTAATCAAACTCACTTTTTCAGTCGACAGTTTATTTTATTTTTGCCAAATTTTTTTTTCCCGTGTAAATCCAACTAAAAAATACAAGTATTTAGGAAATAGTATTAACATACACCATTTATCCACTATTTCGAAAATAATTCAATAGCTATACGGGTAAAACACTATTAAAAATATATGAAAAAAGGGTTTAATTAATAAACAAATTGAGTAAGTAAAAATTGCGAAATAATATGCAAATAATTATTATTTTACAATCTTTAATTACCCAATTTATTTGTTAATCAATATCACTTTTTTCAGTCGACGGTTTTTTAAATTTTTGCCAAATTTTTTTTTCCCGTGTAAATCCAACTAACAAATACAAGTATTTAGGAAATAGTATTAACAAACACCATTTTGAAAATAATTCAATAGCTATACGGATAAATCACTTTTGAAAATATATGAAAAAAGGGTTTAATTAATAAACAAATTGAGTAAGTAAAAAATTGCGAAATAATATGCGAATAATTATTATTTTACAATCTTTAATTACCCAATTTGTTTGTTAATCAAACTCACTTTTTCAGTCGACCGTTTTTTGTTTATGCAAAATTTTTTTTTCTCGTGTAAATCCAACTAACAAATATAAGTATTTAGGAAATAGTATTAACAAACACCATTTATCCACCATTTCGAAAATAATTCAATAGCTATACGGGTAAATCACTATTAAAAATATATAAAAAAAGGGTTTAATTAATAAACAAATTAAGTAAAAAAATTACGAAATAATATGCGAATAATTATTATTTTACAATCTTTGATTACCCAATTTGTTTGTTAATCAATATCACTTTTTTCAGTCGACAGTTTTTTTAAATTTTCGCCAAATTTTTTTTTCCCGTATAAATCCAACTAAAAAATACAAGTATTTAGGAAATAGTATTAACAAACACCATTTCGAAAGTAATTCAATAGTTATACAGGTAAATCACTATTAAAAATATATGAAAAAAGGCTTTAATTAATAAACAAATTGAGTAAGTAAAAAAATTACGAAATAATATGCGAATGATTATTATTTTACAATCTTTAATTACCCAATTTGTTTGTTAATCAAACTCACTTTTTTCAGTCGATATTTTTTTTTATTTTTGCAAAATTTTTTTTCCCTTGTAAATCCGACTAAAAAAAATACAAGTAATTCAATAGCTATATAAATTTCGAAAGTAATTCGATAGCTATATGAGGGAAATTATTTTTAAAAATATATGTGACCTTGAATATATATTTTTAAAAAAAAGATACATGGTGTTACATGTATTTATTGTTGTCGTTGTTCGTATTTCCTTTGGGAGTAACAATGAACGCCACAATGCACACACCTTGAAGTCTCTAATCGCACTTGACGCACTAAGCTAAGCGTTCACCCCATGCTTCGACGCTTCATGCGCATGTTTGTCTCAAGTGTTTGTTCGTAACGGTATAAACAAACCCACACAACCGAAACATCGCGCTTGTATCTGCGTTGGAACGTGCGTGTATCTCGCCCTTACACAAACAGAGCTTGTATCCACGTAAGCCGAGGAAGCTGAAATATGATTCGACAGCGTAACAAGAGGCTTCAAACATCGTGATTGTTTGGGCGTTATGCTTTATCCTACACTATGGTTTATTTGTTGTGGAAAAGTCACTTTTATCCAACAAGATATTTTTCCAATATTTTTTGTTTTCTCGCTGGCAACATGGACTTTGATTTTTGAGTTTCGGTTTTTGGTATGTAGTTTTAACGTATTGAACATTTTCGAAAATAATAAAAATAAAATTTCAGACAAATTTTTTTTGTAATTATGGGAAAACTTATTCAAGAACTGTTTATTTAGCTTTTTTTTGGTTCTTCTCTTGAAATATTACGAGGTTTAAAAAATGAGATTCCTTTACCGAATTTCGAAGAAGGAAAATTATATTAATGTAAACAAATTATTCAAAACACTGAGACAAAAAAAAATTGTATGGCTTATTTGTTGTGAAAAAGTCACTTTTATCCAACAAGATATTTTTCCAATATTTTTTGTTTTCTCGCTGGCAAAATAGACCTTGATTTTTGTGTTTCGGTTTTTGAAATGTAGTTTTAACGTATTGACCATTTTCGAAAATAATAAAAATTAAATTTCGGACAAATTTTTTTTGTGCTTATGGGTTAATTTTATGGGGTTTAAAAAATTAGAGACCTTCACCGAATTTCGAAAAACGAAAATTATATTAATGTAAACAAATTATTCAAAGCACTGACACATACAAAAAAAATTGTATGTTCTATTTGTTGTGAAAAAGTCACTTTTATCCAACAAGATATTTTTCAAATATTTTTTGTTTCCTCGTTGACAACATGGACTTTGATTTTTGAGTTTCGGTTTTTGGGATGTTGTTTTAACGTATTGAAAATTTTCGAAAATAATAAAAATAAAATTTCAGACAAATTTTTTTTGTGCTTATGGGTTAATTTTATGGGGTTTAAAAAATTAGAGGCTTTTACCGAATTTCGAAAAAGGAAAGTTATATTACTGTAAACAAATTATTAAAAACACTAAAACATACAAAAAAAATTGTATGGTTTATTTGTTGTGAAAAAGTCACTTTTATCCAACAAGATATTTTTCCAATATTTTTTGTTTTCTCGTTGACAACATAGACTTTGATTTTCGAGTTTTGGTTTTTGAGATGTTGTTTTAACGTATTGAAAATTTTCGAAAATAATAAAAATAAAATTTCAGACAAATTTTTTTTGTGCTTATGGGTTAATTTTATGGGGTTTAAAAAATTAGAGGCCTTCACCGAATTTCGAAAAAGGAAAGTTATATTAATGTAAACAAATTATTCAAAACACTGACACATACAAAAAAAATGGTATGGTTTATTTGTTGTGAAAAAGTCACTTTTATCCAACGAGATATTTTTCCAATATTTTTTGTTTTCTCGCTGGCAACATAGACTTTGATTTTTGAGATGTTGTTTTAACGTATTGAAAATTTTCGAAAATAATAAAAATAAAATTTCGGACAAATTTTTTTTGTGCTTATGGGTTAATTTTATGAGGTTTAAAAAATGGAAGGCCTTTACCGAATTTCGAAAAAGGAAAATTATATTAATGTAAACAAATTATTCAAAACACTGAGACAAAAAAAATTGTATGGTTTATTTCTTGTGAAAAAGTCACTTTTATCCAACAAGATTAAATGGCAAATAGGTCTTCGATTTCCGTTTTCTGGCTGGTCACATGAATCTCAATTTCGGTGGTTTCGTTGGCAGATTTATAGAGTGTTTTCATGCACTAGCACCATAAATGTAGGTCGCTACCTTTTAGCAGTAGCTATATTTTAACTACTCGACAAATTTCAAAGTCTGCTAGAAAAATATACACACATAAAGGATGCAAATTTGCATATTGCTTCATGAATTATTTTCCACTAAGTCACCTCTTTAAAATAAAGTGTTGATCGATTTTACTTTTTTGTATAGAAACAACTTTGCGAATAGTGAATAATAATAATGATGGAGCTTAAGGTTTTACTTTGCTTTTGATTAAAACTCAAAATGGCGTCACATCCCATGGCTTCAATATATTTTTATCAATAATGTTATCAATAATGAGAACTTAATGTGTATTCACACCGAGAGAAAAAGTTTCATTGATTCACGGAAATCTTTGCCAATGAAATGAAATACTTAAATTTCAATACTATCTTTTCTTTGAATGATCTCAAACTCAATGAAAAGTAGTGACATTGATTCGAAGAAACATTTCTTTAAACCAATGAACCTTTTTCATTGATTTCAAAGATGTCGTCTCTGATTCAATGAAATCTTCTTCTTACCACCTCAAAATTTCAAAACCTATTTTTTCCTGAAGTACGCGGCAGATAAAGCTCAAATTTTGTGAATATGTAAGGAAGCATGGCAGAAATAGGCTAAGCTTCTGGCTCCTCGAAAATCGAAGCCGTTCGTTCGGGAGAACCGGAAAACAAAAAAGTGAGGTTAGGTGCGAGAGAGAGATCAATGAAAACGTTTCTTTGAACCAATGAAAACGTCTCTTTAAAACAATGAAACTGTTTCTTTATTATATGCTCACTAAGTAAATCTTTATTTAGAGGCAATGAAATGTTCTCTTTGAAATTCAAATGCACTATTGCATTGAAATCAAAGAAATATTTCGTTAAAATCAATGAAAAAAAACCAATCCATCCATTTCTTTGGCGTCAATGAAATCTTTTCTCTTGGTGCAATACAAAATATATTGTTATTTAAATAATTAATTTTTTTAGATTAATTCAAATCTCAAAATATTTTCATCTCTAAATCAATACTAATTTTTAAATCAAAATTTAAATTATTGAGAACTTCAAAAGTGTGGCAAAGCTTTTTTTACAGTAAATACAAGTTCTGATTTGATAAAATTCAGCCATCGTCTACTTTAGGCACCACACATAAAGGATGCAAATTTGCATAATGCTTCATGAATTATTTTCCACTAAGTCACCTGTTTAAAATAAAGTGTTGATCGATTTTACTTTTTTGTATAGAAACAACTTTGCGAATAGTGAATAATAATAATGATGGAGCTTAAGGTTTTACTTTGCTTTTGATTAAAATTCAAAATGGCGTCACATCCCATCGCTTTAATATATTTTTATCAATAATGTTATCAATGATGAGAACTTAATGTGTATTCACACCGAGAGAAAAAGTTTCATTGATTCACGGAAATCTTTGCCAATGAAATGAAATACTTAAATTTCAATACTATCTTTTCTTTGAATGATCTCAAACTCAATGAAAAGTAGTGACATTGATTCGAAGAAACATTTCTTTAAACCAATGAACCTTTTTCATTGATTTCAAAGATGTCGTCTCTGATTCAATGAAATCTTCTTCCTACCACCTCAAAATTTCAAAACCTATTTTTTCCTGAAGTACGCGGCAGATAAAGCTCAAATTTTGTGAATATGTAAGGAAGCATGGCAGAAATAGGCTAAGCTTCTGGCTCCTCGAAAATCGAAGCCGTTCGTTCGGGAGAACCGGAAAACAAAAAAGTGAGGTTAGGTGCAAGAGAGAGATCAATGAGAACGTTCCTTTGAACCAATGAAAACGTCTCTTTAAAACAATGAAACTGTTTCTTTATTATACGCTCACTAAGTAAATCTTTATTTACAGGCAATGAAATGTTCTCTTTGAAATTCAAATGCACTATTTCATTGAAATCAAAGAAATATTTCGTTAAAATCAATGAAAAAAAAACTAATCCATCCATTTCTTTGGCGTCAATGAAATCTTTTCTCTCGGTGCCATATAAAATATATTGTTATTTAAATAATTAATTCAAATCTCAAAAATTTTCATCTCTAAATCAATACTAATTTTTAAATCAAAATTTAAATTATTGAGAACTTGAAAAGTGTAGCAAAGCTTTTTTTACAGTAAATACAAGTCCTGATTTGATAAAATCCAGCCGTCTACTTTAGGCACGTCTAGAAAATTGATTTACACTCAGTTTACAGTAATTCAACTGAAACCCTATTACTTTCCAGGAAGTCGTCGAGGTAAGTGATTCGATCATACTACCCGCTTCAACTCGTAGAGAAAAATAAAGAAAAAAAAACAATCTTAACCGGATTAGTGTGAAAATATCCAACTTGAACTTTGCCTTCGGACGTCTTAGTACAAAACCCTCTATATTCAAGTTTTATTACGTTGAAATTGCAGGTTTTAATACGATGAACCTCTTCCTTGATCCATCCTGTCTATCTGTATTTTAACTAACTGGCACTTCCGACTTTCTATCGACATTCCAGAACTCACTGCAGTACAATGTATAGCAGCATCAACTTCACCAACGTCCACATCCAATAAGCTACTCCGCTAATAATATAGCACGCTATGAAAGCAGCTACTTATAGATTATCGGATAAATATACTATGTATCTGCAAGAATAATATGAAATTGCTGTAGTACGTACAAACGGGTGGGTTTGCTTGTAGGAAGAATCATTGAGACTAATTTCTTGTTACTAATTTGTATGAATCAATCCTGGTATACTTACAGCCTGAAGTTTCCTTACCCAAGTAGCACAAAGACAAAGGATATCTATTTGGTATACGAAAAGGTATATTAATTTCCGTCCAAATGATATCTTTTTGGATTGGGATATCTTAAGAACGTCTAAAAGATATCCAAATCCAAAAGATATCATTTGGACGGAAATTAACATACCTTTTCGTATACCAAATAGATATCCTTTGTCTTTGTGCTACTTGGGTAGCTATTATAAATGAAAAAAGAAATTCTTAATAAGATATGGTTGTGAGTATGAGTTTGAAAATGTGCGAGTCTGTGAAAATGTGAGTGTGTGTGAAAATGTGCGAGCATGTGAAAATGTGAGCGTGTGAGAATGTGAGAATGTGTGAAAATGTGCGAGTATGTGAAAATGTGAGCGTGTGAGAATGTGAGAATGTGTGAAAATGTGCGAGTGTGTGAAAATGTGAGTGTGTGAAAATGTGAGAGTTTGTGAAAATGTGCGAGTGTGTGAAAATGTGCGAGTGTGTGAAAATGTGAGTGTGTGAAAATGTGCGAGCGTGTGAAAATGTGAATGTGTAAAAATGTGCGAGTGTGTGAAAATGTGAGTGTGTGTGAAAATGTGTAAGTGTATGAAAATACGGAAGTGTGTGAAAATGTGTAAGTGTGTGAAAATGTAAGAGTGTGTGTAAATGTGAGAGTATGTGAAAATGTGTGAAAATGTGAGTGTGTGAAAATGTGAGTATGTGAAAATGTGAGAGTGTGTGAAAATGTGCAAGTGTGTGAAAATGTGCGAGCGTGTGAAAATGTGCAAGCGTGTGAAAATGTGCAAGTGTGTGAAAATGTGCAAGTGTGTGAAAATGTGAGTGTGTGAAAATGTGTGAGTGTGTGAAAATGTGCGAGCGTGTGAAAATGTGCAAGTGTGTGAAAATGTGCAAGTGTGTGAAAATGTGAGTGTGTGAAAATGTGAGAGTATGTGAAAATGTGAGTGTGTGAAAAGTGAGAGTGTGTGAAAATATGAGTGTGTGAAAATGTGAGTGTGTGAAATGTGAGTGTGTGAAAATGTGAGTGTGTGAAAATGTGAGTGTGTGAAATGTGAGTGTGTGAAAATGTGCGAGTGTGTGAAAATGTGAGTGTGTGAAAATGTGCGAGTGTGTGAAAATGTGAGTGTGTGAAAACGTAAGAGTGTGTGAAAATGTGCAAGTGTGTGAAAATGTGTGTATGTGTGAAAATGTGCGAGCGTGTGAAAATGTGAATGTGTGAAAATGTGCGAATGTGTGAAAATGTGCGAATGTGTGAAAATGTGAGTGTGTGAAAATGTTAGAGTGTGTGAAAATGTGCAAGTGTATGAAAATGTGAGAGTGTGAAAATGTGCAAGTGAGTGAAAATGGGCGAGTATGTGAGAATGTGAGTGTGTGTGAAAATGTGTGCGTGTGCGTGTGCGTGAACTTTTTGAGCCTCTTTCACACAAAAACAAAAAAATGTTTTAAATATTGGACGACTATGTCAATTGAAGCAGTGAAAAAAGCACATTTTTTATTCTTGTGAGTAAAATATATATATATCCAATCAGTATATAATTTGTTTGTGGAATCGAAAAAAAAATGCAATTTTTTTGTTATTAAGTATATATATATTTTTTACTTTCAATATTATCAAAGCCCATCAAGGTATTAAAACAAAATAAACCATAAAGTTTTATAACCTTCACGTAGAAAAACGTTATTAAACGTACGGTGTAATAAAATGTTATATAGTCAAGGTATAAAAAAAAACGCTTCCTCTACAAGGAAGCAGAATGTATTTATTTTTCGCCGTTTTTGCGGTGATACAAGTCAGCGAAGTAGAAATGTGTTCAATTAAAAATATGAAGGGTCAAACGTCAAGTTGTTATCGAGTTGACGTGGAATGTATACATTAGAGTTAGTAGAAACGTTGATATTTTTTCCCCACAATTAATATATCAATTTCGCTAATACCTAATATAAAACACGCTGTGAAAGCAGCTATTAATAGATTATCGGATAAATATACTATGTGGCTGAAAGAATAATATAAAATTGATGTAATACCAACAAACTCTTCGATTTTGTGGATGGAGAATCATTGGAGAAAATTTAATGCGACAAATTTTTATGGTGAGTCAATTCTGGCTTATTTACTGCCTCAAGTTTTCTTCACCAATAACAATCTGCTCCCAATCTCCACCATATTTTAACTCTACCCTCCAATATATCTAGTAGAGGTGAACCTCCGGCTAACATCTCCACTACGTAACGTTTTCCACTTTCCCCGCTAGAGCTTTACATATTGCCCAACTCTGGGCCGTTACCGACGCTTATGCTTTGAGCGCTGATGCGGTAA
The DNA here is from genome assembly GCA_963970395.1 of Ephialtes manifestator. NCBI lineage: Eukaryota > Metazoa > Arthropoda > Insecta > Hymenoptera > Ichneumonidae > Ephialtes > Ephialtes manifestator. The sequence goes on from OZ019982.1 coordinate 18,893,975, forward strand.
AGGCGATTCTACTCCATCGACACTGTCTCAATATCAAGATGTCTACTTCAGTCACTGATGAGCCTCATAACTCAGTGAGTATCTGGATGATCATCTTATATCAGTCTCAGTCTGAGGGATTTAATCTTATCAGTGATGAGCATCGGTGTCACGTAAAATAAAATAAAAACACACGAGTGTGTGTTTTTATTTTATTTTATTTTATTTATTATTTAAAATTATTTTTTATTATCATGTTTAGGTTTCGAATGCTAAAAACACTAAAAAATTAAGTACCTGCAAACTTTTGTAGGTACTTAATTTTTTAGTGTTTTTAGCATTCGAAACCTAAACATGATAATAAAAAATAATTTTTAAAACTTTAAAAAATCATAACTTTGAAACAGCTTGATGTATCAAGATGTAATTTTGCACAAAATACACATTTTGCCTGTAGAATATAATAAAAATGTCATGATCCAGATATCTACGGGGTTTATGTGGGAAAATTAAATTCGAAGTTTTTTTTTGCTCCAAAAATAGGTGTAGAATATTTAAAAAATCATAACTTTGAAACAGCTCGATGTCCCAAAATGTAATTTTGTACAAAACACACATTTTGCCTGTAGAATATAATAAAAATGTCATAATCCAAATATCTACGGGGTTTATGTGGGAAAATTAAACTCGAAGTTTTTTTTTTTTGCTCAAAAAATACGTGTAGAATATTTTTTAAAAATCATAACTTTGAAACAGCTCGATGTCCCAAGATGTAATTTTGCACAAAATACACATTTTGCCTGTAGAATATAATAAAAATGTCATAAACCAGATATCTACGGGGTTTATGTGGGGAAAAAAATTCGAAGTTTTTTTTTTGCTTAAAAGATAGGTGTAGAGTATTTTAAAAAATCATAACTTTGAAACAGCTCGATGTCCCAAGATGTAATTTTGCACAAAATACACATTTTGCCTGTAGAATATAATAAAAATGTCATAATGCAGATATCTACGGGGATTATGTGGGAAAATTAAATTGGAAGTTTCTTTTTGCTCAAAAAATAGGTGTAGAGTATTTTTAAAAATCATAACTTTGAAACAGCTCGATGTCCCAAGATGAAATTTTGCACAAAATACACACTTTGCCTGTAGAATATAATAAAAATGTCATAATCCAAATATCTACGGGGTTTATGTGGGAAAATTAAACTCGAAGTATTTTTTTGCTCAAAAAATAGGTGTAGAATATTTTTTTAAAATCATAACTTTGAAACAGCTCGATGTCCCAAGATGAAATTTTGCACAAAATACACACTTTGCCTGTAGAATATAATAAAAATGTCATGATCCAAATATCTACGGGGTTTATGTGGGAAAATTAAATTCGAAGTCTGTTTTTTGCTCAAAAAATAGGTGTAGAATATTTTTAAAAATCATAACTTTGAAACAGCTCGATGTTCCAAGATGTAATTTTGCACAAAATACACATTTTGCCTGTAGAATATAATAAAAATGTCATAATCCAAATATCTACGGGGTTTATGTCGGAAAATTAAACTCGAAGTTTTTTTTTGCTCAAAAAATAGGTGTAGAATATTTTTAAAAATCATAACTTTGAAACAGCTCAATGTCCCAAGATGTAATTTTGCACAAAATATACATTTTGCCTGTAGTATATAATTAAAATGTCATAATCCAAATATCTACGGGGTTTATGTGGGAAAATTAAATTCGAAGTCTTTTTTTGCTCAAAAAATAGGTGTAGAATATTTTTAAAAATCATAACTTTGAAACAGCTCGATGTCCCAAGATGCAATTTTGCACAAAATACACATTTTGCCTGTAGAATATAATAAAAATGTCATAATCCAGATATCTACGGGGTTTATGTGGGAAAATTAAATTCGAAGTTTTTTTTTGCTCAAAAAATAGGTGTAGACTGTTTTAAAAAATCATAACTTTGAAACAGCTCGATGTCCCAAGATCTAATTTTGCACAAAATACACATTATGTCTATAGAAGATAATAAAAATGTCATAATTTAGATATCTGTGAGGTTTAGGTGGAAAAATTCGATTTTAAGAATCTTTTGCTGGAAAAAAAGTGTAGAATGGTAAAAAAAATCGTAACATTGAAACAGATGAGTGTCCCAAGCTGTACAATTTTGCACAAAATACATATTTTCACTGTGGAATATAATAAAAATTTCATAACCCAGGTATTCTATGAGATTAAGGTATGAAAATTAGGTATTAAGCCTTTTTTTTTAAAAGGTGTTGAGTGTTAAAAAAAATCATAACTTTGAAACGGCTGGATGTTCCAAGCTGTAATTTTGCACAAAATACTTATTTTACCTGTAGAATATAATAAAAATTTCATAACCCCAATATTTTTGAATTTAAGCGGAAAAAAAAATGTTAATAATGTTTTTTCTTAAAAAATAAGTTTAGAGTGGTAAAAAAAATCATAACTTCGAAACAGCTTTATGTCTCAACCTATAGTTTTACACAAAATATATATTTCATCATTAGAATATGATGAAAATTTCATAACCCAGATATATGTCGAATTTTTGTGGAAAAATTAGATTTCAAGCCTCTTCACTCCAAAAAGGTTTAGAATGTTTAAAAAAATTGTTGCACATTTTTAAATCCTAAATCATAAAAAGATTTAAAAAATTTCCTCTATATTTTTTCGATAGGACGCACCGTTTGCGATTTATATGCGTCGTAAAGAAACTAAAGAAAGAAAAATCACAAAATTCGGGGAGACCAGCTAAGCGACCTTAAGAATCCGAAAAAAAATTATTGCACCCCAATATACCGAAGTTTAGAAAAAAATTGATTGGGTAATTTTTAGGGTGGCCGAACTATAGTGGAATTCACCATATATAGGTTATTCCAGCCCAAATTGACGGTCTTCTATACTTTTTTAGTCGATTACAGTTGGAACTGTATTAGAGAAAAAGAATGAAGGGTCCGCCCGCATCTTTGTTGCTAAAATCAAGAGATATCGCAAGCCTCGCCCTGCCTATTCTACGCAGCGGCTAGCTTTTCCTCCCTCCACAACAGACTGCGTCGATCGATACGAGCAATGTAGTGAGAAATGTTGATAGAATCGAAATTCATTAAATCGAAATCCTACCGAAGGATCATCATTTAATTTTATGGAGTATTCATTCTCAAAGCGTCGCTTAAGATAAGCGCGTGACATTATTTCTTGTGCTATAATCGAGGAAATATTAAATTTAATTAAATTGAGTAATAATAACAATGCTTCAAAAATGTCCAATAGTTAGTTAATATTTTTCGATTTGATTTGAATTTTAATGGCACTGCGACAAAAAAAAATAATATTATTAATATTAATTTAATATTAATTTTTTGAATAATAATAAGGGCTAAAAGTTATTAATAAAATAGTTGAAAATATTTTAGTAAATTTATTGTGAAATGAATTTGCTGATTTTTTTTAACGCTTTGTTTAAATTTCGTCAAATTTCGGCAATTTTTTCGAAATATTTATTCAGAAGGGGATTCAATATTGTTTAGTAATGAATTTTGCTGAAATCGGTAAAGTTGTTACGAATTTGTGGATTTTTAATTAATGGAAAAATTACATAACTAACAATAGTGATAAAGATAAAAAATAGCTTACGGTATTAAAAAAAATTATTCGTGTGGAGGTTTCGAAAAACGGGGGAATTATTTTTTTTTATACCGGAAGCTCGATCCGTACCACTCTGATGATTTTTTTGCAATATCTACAGTCATGCAAGAATACTCTGTAATTTTATTAGCCAAAAAAAAGTAACCTTTTTTTTTATCAAAAAAATAATAATGCCCCCGTTTTTCGGAACTTTCACACAAATGCATTTTTTAATACCAGAAGATCGATCGGTGCCACGCTGGCGATTTTTTTGTAATATCAACAGTAGGGTGTGTCGAATTTTTTTTTTTTTTTTTTTTTTTTTCATATTGTATGGTCTCAAACCATTGTTTGTGCCTTTAAACAACTCGTCTGAAAATTTGAGCGCGATAAAAAAATTTTTAGAAGTGGCTCAAACGATGTATCGATTTCTCATTTAATTAACACGTAAATGAATACGGCTCTTAATAAATTCATGTCCCCAAATTACGGATACGATATATTGGAGTTTGTATATTTTTTTTCGTCATCTTCATATCATTCGGAAGTGAAAAAGTACTTACAAATTTTTCGTTTAGATCAATAGTTTTCAAGTCATGATTTTTTTAAGGCGCGAGATATTCATTTCGCCTAAATTCGAGAAATTCGGGCAAGAATTGCAAACACTTCGAGATGTTAAAAAAATTTGAAAAAATTCATACTTATTATAGGCACTCAAAAGACTAATTTCGCATAATAATAATTTCAAAATGTTATTAACAAATTGTTAAAAAGAAAATTGTTCATCAAAATATGCGGTGACTCAACTTTTTTTTGTATGAAAAAGATTCGTTCATTTTTCGGAATACATATGAATTTTTTCAGATTTTTATCTTTATTTTGATTTTTCTTGTTATTTACATGGAAAAATGTGCAAAAATAAAAATAAAGACAAAAATCTGAAAAAATTCATACGTATTCCGAAAAATGAACGAATTATTTTCATTAAAAAAAAAGCTGAGTTACCGCATATTTCGATGAACAATTTTCTTTTTAACAATTTGTTAATAATATTTTGAAATTATTATTATGCGAAATTAGTCTTTTCAATGCCATACCAAAATATTATTAACAAATTGTTAAAAAGAAAATTGTTCATCGAAATATGCGGTAACTCAGCTTTTTTTTTTATGAAAATAATTCGTTCATTTTTCGGAATACGTATGAATTTTTTCAGATTTTTGTCTTTATTTTTATTTTTGCACATTTTTCCATGTAAATAACAAGAAAAATCAAAATAAAGATAAAAATCTGAAAAAATTCATATATATTCCGAAAAATGAACGAATCTTTTTCATACAAAAAAAAGTTGAGTCACCGCATATTTTGATGAACAATTTTCTTTTTAACAATTTGTTAATAACATTTTGAAATTATTATTATGCGAAATTAGTCTTTTGAGTCCCTGTAATGAGTATGAATTTTTTCAAATTTTTTTAACATCGGGAAGTGTTTGCAATTCTTGCCCGAATTTCTCGAATTTAGGCGAAATGAATATCTCGCGCCTTAAAAACATCATGACTTGAAAACTATTGATCTAAACGAAAAATTTGTAAGCACTTTTTCACTTCCGTATGATATGAAGATGACGAAAAAAAATATACAAACTCCAATATATCGTATCCGTAATTTGGGGACATGAATTTATTAAGAGCCGTATTCTTTTACGTGTTAATTAAATGACAAATCGATACATCGTTTGAGCCACCTCTAAAAAATTTTTTATCGCGCTCAAATTTTCAGACGAGTTGTTTAAAGGCACAAACAATGGTTTGAGACCATGCAATATGAAAAAAAAAAAAAAAATTCGACACACCCTAATCAACAGTCATGTAGCAATACTCTATAATTTTCTCAGTAAAAAAAATATTCTTTTTTAATTAAAAAATAATTCCTCCATTTTTCGGAAAAAAATCATACTCACAGGAACGTGACAATTATTTGGAATATTCCGCTCGAAAGCTAACAATAAACGACAACTTTTATGTGCTGACATTTTTTTTCAGTAACTTCAAAATTCTGAGATATTTACACTTGAATAAAAAAGCCATTTTCTAAAAAATTATTTTTAAAAATCTGAAAAAATTCACATAGAGTGTCTTTTAGTGGTACATTCATATAACCAATTACAGGGCAAATCGGAGAGGGTCGAAAAAAAAGTGGCTGAATTGACAGAGAATGCTACACATATAGATACGAGCAATGTAGTGGGAAATGTTGATAGAATCGAAATTCATTAAATCGAAATCCTACCGAAGAATCATCTTTTAATTTTATGGAAAATTCATTCTCAAAGCGTCGCTTAAGATAAGCGCGTGACATTATTTCTTGTGCTATAATCGAGGAAATATTAAATTTAATTTAATTGAGTAATAATAAGGAGACAACGATTCTTAAAAAATGTCCAATAGGAAATCAATATTTTTCGATTCTATTAGAATTTTAATGATATGCGACAAAAAATTTTTTTATTAATACTAATTTAATATTCATTTTGAATAATAATATGGCCTAAAAGTTATTAATAAAATTGTTGAAAATATTTTGATCATTTTTTTATCTTATGCAATTAATTTCCTGATTTTTTTTTTTAATGCATAGATATGATTTTTTAAAGACTTCGTTAAGTTTTGTTAAATTTCGGCTGTTTTTTTTAAATATTTGTTAATATAAACTGAATGTTTTTTGGTAATGAATTTCGGTGAAATAAAGCTATTCTGGTTTTGTGGATTTTAAATTATTGGATAAATTACATAACTAATAATAGTGATAGTAAAGAAATAATTCAGAAAATATTTAGTCAGTTTTCTACTAACTTATTGATAAATACTTAGCATTATTATTATATAGATACGAGCAATGTCGTGGGAAATGTTGATAGAATCGAAATTCATTAAATCGAAATCGTACCGAAGAATCACCTTTCAATTTTATGGAAAATTCATTCTCAAAGCGTCACTTAAGATAAGCGCGTGACATAATTTCTTGTGCTTTAATGGAGAGAATATTAAATTTAATTAAATTGAGTAATAATAAGGAGATAACGATGCTTCAAAAATTTCCAATAGATAGTTAATATTTTTCGATTCGATTAGAATTTTAATAGCATTCCGACAAAAAAAATAATACGATCAATATTAATTTTGAATAATAATAAGGACGAAAAGTTATTAATAAAATAGTTAAAAATATTAAAATAAATTTTTTATCTTGCGAAATTAATTTACCGACTTTTTTAATAATGCATAGATATGATTTTTTTAAGGCTTTGTTAATTTTCCTTAAATTTCGAAAATTTTTTTGAAATATTTATTCAGAAGTGGACTCAAAGTTTTTTGGTAATGAATTTCGCTAAAATCGGTAAAGCTGTTCCGGTTTTGTGGATTTTTAATTATTGGAAAAATTACATAAATAATAATAAAGATAGTAGAGAAATAACTTAGAAAAAAAAATTATATTTCTTCGCACAAATCTACATCTTGATTTAGTTTTCTACTGACTTATTGATAAATACTCGATTGATAAATATTCATAAATGTAGTCCGGAATTTTGATAGAATCGAAATTCGTTAAATAAAAATCCTATCGAAAAATAATCTTTTAATTTTATGTAAAATAATTCTCAAAGCGTCGTTTAAGGTAAGCGCGTGACATTATTTTTCGGGCTATAATCGAGGGAATATTAAATTTACTTAAATTGAGTAATAATAAGGAGATAACGATGCTTTAAAAATTTCCAATAGGTAGTTCAAATTTTTCAATTCGATTGGAATTTTAATGGCATTGCGATAAAAAAAATTATTTATATTAATTTTTAATAATAATAAGGCCTAAAAGTCTTTGCAAAAATTCACATTTGGATTTATTTATCCACTAACTTATTGATAAATACATAGCAATATTATTATATATCAAAAATTACGTTTTTAGTATCTGCAATGGCGTTGAATTTTTTAAAGATTTATTTCTTGTTAACTACTCATATGCTAATTCAATTTAACTTATTGTGAACATGGAACATCTTCGAATCGATAATTACTATACAATAAAATAAACTTACAAAACTTCATAACGAAGAATTTTCATAAAAGAATTAAAAAAATTCATCTAAAAAATATGATTCGGTCAAAAATTCTTATCTCATTATTACCAATTATTAAAACGTTCCTAAAAAAACGAAATATAAAATCGAGTATATCGAATAAATAATTATATCATAAAATAATTGCTGCAAAATAAAATCTATTTAATACATTAAAACGACATGAATTTTTTTAATTAAAAAAAATTCAATCAGTCTTCTACCTGCAAATAATGGTTTTTTTTTCTAATTCTCCTTAAGGGGCGGGAGTCAGGTAAAAAAAATTGATTTTGGAAATTCAATATCATCCAAATCCTATTGCATATAAAAATACCCAACGCACTATATTGTTGGTACTCGATTAAAGGATTTTTTACTATCGTGCGACTTGCATATGCTTTTAAATATTATCTTAAGCAAAGATCTTAGGTTTTCCATTCTGCGCATGATTCAGATCAAACTACTAGGCAGATTGGAATGGTTGATGTCTCATTTTCTTCTTCATGAAAAGATACACCGGCTAAATGGAGCAAATGTTAATAAAATGTAATATTTTTTAAGTAACATAATTATTAATAAATAAATTTTATGCTATTTTCTAAATCAGTGATTAACTTTGCTTTCAGAATGAAAAAAAATAGTTTGCTCCATTCAGCCGGTGTATCTTTTCATGAAGAAGAAAATGAGACGTCAATGATTCCAATCTGCCTAGTAGTTTGATCTGAATCATGCGCAGAATGGAAAACCTAAGAACTTTGCTTAAGATAATATTGAAAAGCATATGCAAGTCAGACGACAGTAAAAAATCCTTTCATCGAGCACCAACAATATAGTGCATTGGGCATTTTTATATGCAATTGGATTTGGATGATATTGAATTTCCAAAATCAATTTTTTTGACAAGACTCCCGCCCCTTAAGAAGTCATATAGAACTCGGTACATTTGGAAAAAAAAAAAAAAAGTTTTTAACAAAAAAGCTCTTGACAAAAAGATATAATTATAGAAAATAAGCGTTTGACTACAGAGTGATTAAATTTCATTGATTTCCATTTTTTATTTTTTTTTTTTACTCCCTAAAGCTCGGTGCGCGCACCCTCCGCACGAAGTGCCACTTCAACCACGGCCGAGGTTCCGCTACTTGCAGAACTCTGCGCGAATGGTCGTGCGCATCGGATTTTCAAGAAAAAAGTGCTGTATAGGCACCTGGGAAAAGTGTTTCCCATCCTCCTGGAGCTTGTCCGGGGAATATTTTACTATCTGGTGTCGAGTGGAAAAACTAAGTCGTAAGTATGCTTCACCTAAAAACGGGCAGCTCCGCAAAAAAAAAAAAAAAAAAAATTTTTATTCCAATGTAAAAAATGGTGCAAAAAAAAATCTTGTATATTGCTTTTTCATTATTTAATTTTGTCACAAATCTACGAAGTATGTTATTCGATTTTGGCTTCCTCACCCACATGGAAATAGAAATATATGCACGATATATTCGACGTATAGAACTTTTTAGCGCTAAACGTACATGAAATATATTTTACATATATTCCATACATATATCCCATATATTTTGAATATATTTTTGCACATATATATGCAGAATATATGCAGCATATAGAACTTTTTGGCGCCCTATATTTAACGTATATGTTACATATATATTTTTCTATGTGGGCATAGAGGAAACTTTGCAAAAATGTTAATAATAATGAGAAATCACTTATGCAAGATTCTACTTTGCATATTTTTTTTAAATTAAATTTGAAAAACTGACGTTTAGCGAAATTTTAGTCGTCAAGAAATAATATTAAAAAATTAAGTCGTAACGTAAATACGCTTTACCTAAAAACGAGCAACTTTGCCAAAAAAAAAATTGTTATTCCAATTTAAAAAATTATGCAAAATAAAATCTTGTATATTGCTTTTTCATTATTTAATTTTGTCACAAATCTACGAAGTATGTTATTCGATTTTGGCTTCCTCATAGAGGAAACTTTGCAAAAATGTTAATAATAATGAGAAATCACTTATGCAAGATTCTACTTTGCATATTTTTTTAAAACTAAATTTGAAGAACTGAAGTTTAGCGAAATTTTAGTCGTCAAGAAATAATATTAAAAAATTAAGTCGTAACGTAAATACGCTACACCTAAAAACGAGCAGCTTTGCCAAAAAAAAAATTGTTATTCCAATTTAAAAAATTATGCAAAATAAAATCTTGTATATTGCTTTTTCATTATTTAATTTTGGCACAAATCTACGAAGTATGTTATTCAATTTTGGCTTCCTCATAGAGGAAATTTTGCAAAAATGTTAATAATAATGAGAAATCACTTATGCAAGATTCTACTTTGCATCTTTTTTTAATAAATTTGAAAAACTGAAGTTTAGCGAAATTTTAGTCGTCAAGAAATTATATCGAAAAATGAAGTAACGTAAATATGCGTCACCTAAAAACGAGCAGCTTTGCCAAAAAAAAAAAATTGTTATTCCAATTAAAAACATTATGCAAAATAAAATCTTGTATATTGCTTTTTCATTATGTAACTTTTTACTAATCTACACCGAGAGAAAAAGTTTCATTGATTCACGGAAATCTTTGCCAATGAAATAAAATACTTGAATTTCAATACTATCTTTCCTTTGAATGATCTCAAACTCAATGAAAAGTAATGACATTGATTCGAAGAAACATTTCTTTAAACCAAAGTACCTTTTTCATTGATTTCAAAGATGTCGTCTCTGATTCAATAAAACCTTCTTCTTACCAGCTCAAAATTTCGAATCCTATTTTTTCCTGAAGTACACGGCAGATAAAGCTCAAATTTTGTGAGTATGTAAAGAAGTACGGCAGAAATAAGCTAAGCTTCTGGCTCCTCGAAACTCGAAGCCGTTCGTTCGGGAGAACCGGAAAACAAAAAAGTGAGGTTAGGTGCGAGAGAGAGATCAATGAAAACGTTTCTTTGAACCAATGAAAACGTCTCTTTAAAACAATGAAACTGTTTCTTTATTATATGTTCACTAAATAAATCTTTATTTACAGGCGATGAAATGTTCTGTTTGAAATTCAAATGCACTATTTCATTGAAATCAAAGAAATATTTCGTTGAAGTCAACGAAAAAAAATTCTTAGTTATTCGATTTTGGCTTCCTCATGGAGGAAACTTTGTAAAATCTTAATAATAATGAGAAAGCACTATGCAAAATTTTACTTTGCATCTTTTTTAAAAATAAATTAGAAAAATTGAAGTTTAGCGAAATTTTAGTCGTCAAGAAATAATATCGAAAAATGAAGACGTAACGTTAATATGCTTCACCTAAAAATGGGCAACGGTGCCAAAAAAAAAATTTTGCTTCAATTAAAAAAATTATGCAAATTAGAATTTTTTATATTGCTTTCTCATTATTTATAACTTTTTATAAATTTGGAAAGTACATTCTTCAATTTTCGTTTTCTCGCAGAACAAACTTTGTAAAAAGGTAAAAATAATGATGAAGCAATATGCAAATTTCTACGTTGCATTCTTGTTTTGAATAAATTTGAAAAATTGAAGTTTAGCGAAATTTTAGTCGTCAAGAAATAATATCGAAAAATTCAATTTCTTATATAATCCGAACCCTCCAATCGATCTTCACTAAATTATGTATATAGCATCACTGAATATTGTTCTATTTACATATAAAATTTATATTTTTACATAACCAATTACTTTGTTTTTTTTTTTTTCAATTTATAAAAATCCATAAAATCCCTAACGTCATATGCTAATTTTGCGTCCTCATAAGGGAAGCAAAATGACAAAACAACAGGTGAAACATATGCAAATGACTTTTTTGAGAAACTCAATAATCTTGTCTTTGAATTAGGCAATTTCTATATATATTTTATTTAATATAATTTTTTGGAATTTAATATCTTTTAAAAAAATAATTAAAAAAAAAAATTAATTCATTCTATATGAATTTAAATTTTTTTAAAAAATATATACAAATATATTAAAGTATTAATTATTGGTGTCTTTCCTCCGACATTTTTTTTCTAAATATGATTTTAATGTCATGGATCATTTTGAAATACCTAAAAAAATGTCGGAGATATTTTTTAACAAATGAGAAAAAAAAGAATTCTCTGTGAGAAAGAAATGCTATAAAGAGTCAAATCCAGAGACTTTGGAGCCCTTAAGTGATGTGCGCTGTTTAAGCCTCTATAAAGCTGGGTGTAAGAAAGCTTTTAACTTTTTTATAACTCACAACGTCCGAAGACGTCCCAAGATGAGACTAAATGCATTATCGAAGGAGGCGAACGTCCCACGCCGATGGCATTGCAGTGTTAAAGCCTGAATCCTTATTACACGACTAAAGGAGCAGCGGAAATAAAATTCTTCATTTCTCCTTAAGAGACTCAACAAATATGGTTTAAATAAAATTAAAATAGGCAGTAAAAAGTTGAGAATTATTAAACAAAATTATTCAGAGTCTTGGAAATATAATTTGCCTATGGAAAAACATTTAGTCAATGTTTATAATTATTTTAGCAAAAAATATAAATCTTTGCAACATTTTTTCAAAAATTAAAAAAGAAAGTTTTTTTTGTCATTATTACGTAAATTTCACAAATCTACGTCTATGAAAAGCTATGTTGATAATTAAAATAATATAATAATAAAAAAATAAAAAAGTAAAATAAAAATAGCCAGTAAAAAGTTCAGAAGATTTAAACAAAATTATTCAGAGTCTTCGAAATATAATTTGCCTATGACGAAATTAGGCTTATTGGATGGAAAAATATTTAGCCAATGTTTATAATTATTTTAGCAAAAAATATAAAGCTTTGCAAAATTTTTTCAAAAATTAAAAAAAGAAAGTTTATTTTATCATTATTACTTCAATTTCACTAATCTACGTCTATGAAAAGCTATGTTGATAATTAAAATAATAAAATAATAAAATAATAAAAACATAAAAAAATAAAATAAAAATGGCCAGTAAAAAGTTCAGAAGATTTAAACAAAATTATTCAGAGTCTTGGAAATATAATTTGCCTATGACGAAATTAGGCTTATTGAATGGAAAAACGTTTAGTCAATGTTTATAATTATTTTAGCAAAAAAAAAAAATAAAGCTTTGCATCATTTTTTCAAAAATTAAAAAAAGTAAGTTTTTTTTAATCATTATTACTTAAATTTTACTAATCTACGTCTATGAAAAGCTATGTTGATAATTAAAATAATAAAATAATAAAAAAATAAAAAAGTAAAATAAAAACAGCCAGTAAAAAGTTCAGAAGATTTAAACAAAATTATTCAGAGTCTTGGAAATATAATTTGCCTATGACGAAATTAGGCTTATTGAATGGAAAAACGTTTAGTCAATGTTTATAATTATTTTAGCAAAAAAAAAATAAAGCTTTGCATCATTTTTTCAAAAATTAAAAAAAGTAAGTTTTTTTTATCATTATTACTTAAATTTTACTAATCTACGTCTATGAAAAGCTATGTTGATAATTAAAATAATAAAATAATAAAATAAAAATAGCCAGTAAAAAGTTCAGAAGATTTAAACAAAATTATTCAGAGTCTTGGAAATATAATTTGCCTATGGCGAAATTAGGCTTATTCAATGGAAAAACATTTAGCCAATGTTTATAATTATTTTAGCAAAAAATATGAAGCTTTGCAACATTTTTTCAAAAATTAAAAAAAGAAAGTTTTTTAAAATCATTATTACTTAAATTTCACTAAACTGCGTCTATGAAAAGCTATGTTGATAATTAAAATAATAAAATTTTTAAAAAATAAAAAAATAAAATAAAAATAGCCAGTAAAAAGTTCAGAAAATTTAAACAGAATTATTCAGAGTCTTGGAAATATAATTTGCCTATGACGAAATTAGGCTTATTCAATGGAAAAACATTTAGTCAATGTTTATAATTATTTTAGCAAAAAATATAAAGCTTTGCAACATTTTTTTCAAAAATTAAAAAAGAAAGTTTATTTTATCATTATTACTTGAATTTCACAAATCTACGTCTATGAAAAACTACACGGCGAGAAAAGTCTGTGTGTAGCTGCGCGGGTTTCTGTTGTTAATTACTATACTTGCGTACCGCGGTGACACAAGGGCTTTATCAAAGTTGTTCCTACACACGTAGAAACTTTCACAATGTGTATTGTAATCTTTCCGATTTCGCTTTAGTACCATGCTCATTATTCCTATATTAATGTTTCCAACCGAACTTTTACTTATACGTATACGTATGACAGTATTCCCTTTTTATATAGGAACAATTAGTAAATTTTTCGTACTATTTTCAATATGATACTGAAATTAATTATGGAAGGATTTTCTATGCGTTCCCTTAAATGTATTTTATGGAAGGAAGGGGAAATGTATTGAATATGCTTTGCAAGTCAGTGTATAAAAAATGTGAACATTTTTAAAGACGCCATCATATTTTGTAATTTTATTTTGTTTCTCTGACTGTTGTGTTGAAACTGCAACACGCTAGCCAAAGTAGGTCGATAAGTCAGAGTTGTAACTTATCATATGACAACTCGACCAAAAATACAAATATTGGGCAGCTTCACTGCCATGTCTTCGATGTCCCACGAAAGACACTTTTGAGCGAAAAGACTGCTCTTTATATGCACCGCCGTAGATCTGTTCGTTTACGAGAAAAGTCGTGGTTATTCGCCATCTAGCGGCTGAAAACTCACTAAATGTTCTCTGGGTTTGTTTACCATATAAATATGGCATGTCAATGTTTCTTATGGTGTATAGTAATTACAACATTTCTTATACACTCTAGATTCACAGTTCTACTTATTTGTGCTGTCGCTAGATGGCGAATTCGTGAACCGATTCTCGTAAATGGAAGTGACTACGGAGGCGCATATAAGCGGGGAGGTTTCATGCCGATTCGTCATGTGGCATTATACCGCAGGGCAATATATCGATTTTTTGTCGCTCTCTTCGAGTCGTTATAAAATACTAACGACCCAGCACTTTGGAAGAAAAGAAAGACTTGAAAAACATCTCAAACAACAAACGTATGCTGTTAGAAAAATTTTACATACGTAGTGGATGAATAAATTCGTAAATCATAAGAAAACAATAAACTTTTGCTCCTTGTACTTTTTCGATAGTTTCTAAAACTCACTAAATTGGCACTAATGACCTTAATGAAAATTTTATGAAAAAACAAGAAACTAATTTTTTTTTAGTAGATCAAGAACGCACAAAAAAGATTTTGCACAATTTAAAAATTATAAATCATAAAATTCAATAAACTTTTGCTTCTTGTACTTTTTCGATAGTTTCTAAAAATCACTAAATTAGCACTAACGACCTTAATGAAATTTTTATGAAAAAAACGAGATAATCATTTTTTTTAGTAGGTCAAGAATGCTAAAAAAAAAATATTGCACGATTTGTAAATTGTAAATCATTGAAAAACAATAAACTTTTGCTCTTTATACTTTTTCGATAGTTTCTAAAACTCACTAAATTAGCACTAACGACCTTAATGAAAACGTTATGAAAAAACAAGAAACTAATTTTTTTTTAGTAGGTCAAGGACGCACAAAAAAAATTTTGCACAATTAAAAAATTATAAATCATAAAAAAACAATAAACTTTTGCTCTTTGTACTTTTTCGATAGTTTCTAAAAATCACTAAATTAGCACTAACGACCTTAATGAAATTTTTATGAAAAAAACGAGATAATCATTTTTTTTAGTAGGTCAAGAATGCTAAAAAAAAATATTGCACGATTTGTAAATTGTAAATCATTGAAAAACAATAAACTTTTGCTCTTTATACTTTTTCGATAGTTTCTAAAACTCACTAAATTAGCACTAACGCCCTTAATAAAAATTTTATGAAAAAACAAGAAACTAATTTTTTTTAGTAGGTCAAGGACGCACAAAAAAAATTTTGCACAATTAAAAAATTATAAATCATAAAAAAACAATAAACTTTTGCTCTTTGTACTTTTTCGATAGTTTCTAAAAATCACTAAATTAGCACTAACGACCTTAATGAAATTTTTATGAAAAAAACGAGATAATCATTTTTTTTAGTAGGTCAAGAATGCTAAAAAAAAAATATTGCACGATTTGTAAATTGTAAATCATTGAAAAACAATAAACTTTTGCTCTTTATACTTTTTCGATAGTTTCTAAAACTCACTAAATTAGCACTAACGACCTTAATGAAAAGTTTATGAAAAAACAAGAAACTAATTTTTTTTTTAGTAGGTCAAGAACGCACAAAAAAAATTTGCACAATTAAAAAATCATAAATCATAAAAAAACAATAAACTTTTACTCTTTGTACTTTTTCGATAGTTTCTAAAAATCACTAAATTAGCACTAACGACCTTAATGAAATTTTTATGAAAAAACGAAATAATCATTTTTTTTAGTAGGTCAAGAATGCTAAAAAAAATATTGCACAATTTGTAAATTGTTGATCATAGAAAAACAATAAACTTTTGCTCTTTATACTTTTTCGATATTTTCGAAAAATCATTAAATTAGAACTAACGACCTTAATACAAAGAAACAATTATTGTACACGAATAAACCGAAAGCTAGAAAACGACAAATTTCCACGTGTGCAACCCATGTGGAAATTTCTGCTTTACATTCGTTTTTAGAAGATGCAAGGCATGGAATTTTCTGTACCGATATTTGTTGAAGGCTCTGAATGCATTTGGTCTATTTTTACTGTACTACTGTGCTCATGGTTATGTAGTGCAGTTCTTTGCCGAACCTCGAGAGCACTTAGCATGATTAAATTTATGCTCTGGTTCTAGCTGTAAAGACATAAGTCTCTGGGGCAAAAAAAAAAATCCCTCAGCATATGAAAGTTTTTTTAATGTGGCGCAAATCTGTTTTTTCTCTAGAGCGTAAAAAAAAGGTCTTCTCTTCTCAGAAATAAATAAAGTCAGCAAAGCAAAAAATAAAAAAAAGCCATACTTTTCTACCCTTTGTGATTTTTTAAAAATACTTTATCTTACAGACTATTTAAATATACATTTAATATATATGGGGTAAAACACGTCAAGTCGGCCACACGAATTTTTCATTTCAACAAAAAGTTTTCAAATTTGTTGAGGATGTTGGTGTGGCTGAAAACAAAAATTACAAATTTTTTCAGATTTTTTAATCGCACATTTCACCCGTTACAAAAAACTGAAAATAATAATCATTAATTTTTTAACGCCAAAACTACAGCTCTCGCAAAAAAATCACGAGAACAAAAAATTTAAGGTATTTAACGTTCTTTTCAATAAATTTTTTGCAAAATCTTCCTACTCTGTTTTATGCTATTTTTCAATGGAATAAAATTATAATATTTTTTTTCTCCAAAACTGCGTTCCCGATTCGGCTGAAATTTTGACATTTTGTTCCTTAATATGTCTAGAATCTGAGAAAAAATTAGCGAGATGGGCGGCGATTTCATTCCACTGTTACAGCTCTTCAAACGATCGAATACCAGGTCAATCTAATGTGTAATTGCTCTGTACGTTCAACAGACTGTCTACATAATAATTCTAAAGCCCGCACTGCATTTTTTGCATCGGATATTTTTCCCTATTCAATTTTTGGGTTTTTTAATACATTAATTTTATCGACTGATGGAATTGAAACTTTTTTCCTGATGACACGTAATTCATCATCGTGCTCTTTTCTGATCAATCGAAAATTGGCAAAACGCGGTGAATGAATGTCTCTTGAGTTCAATATTCTCTTGCTCAATGTTACACGACCATCGTTCTGCGTTGTGAACACAAAGTGTGGACGACAGGTACGGGGGAATTTGCCAATTAACCTAATTAAAAAAAAATTTAATTTAAAATAACAAAAAAATAAACAAGTGATGCGGGCTTTAGATTTTTTCTATTGACAGTCTCAACCCTGTTGAACGCAGAGAGCAATTACACATTAGATTACCGTTATGTTCGATCATTCGAAGAGCTGTAACTGTGGAACGAAGTCGCCGCCCATCTCGCCAATTTTTTTTCAGATTCTTAACACATTAAGGAACAAAATGTAAAAATCTCATCTGAATCGAGAACGCAGTTTCGGAGAAAAAAAATATTGAAATATTATTTAATTGAAAAATAGCATAAAACGGAGTAGGAAAATTTGCAAAAAAATTTGTTGAAAAGAACGTTAGATACCTTAAATTTTTTGTTAACATGATTTTTTTGCGAGAGCCGTAGTTTTGGCGTTAAAAAATTAACGATTATTATTTTCAGTTATTTGTAACGGCTGAAATGTGCAATAAAAAAGTCTGAAAAAATTTGCAATTTTTGTTTTCAGCCAGACAAACATCCTCAAGAAATTTGAAAACTTTTTATTGAAATGAAAAATTCGTGTGGCCGCCTTGACGCGTTTTACCCCATATCTAAAAATATACTCTTTAAATATATATTTCACCGAGTCAAATGCATTAATGAAATAAAAATATAAATAGGCCGTTTTCATCGTTATTGTGGGAGGAAAGGATTAAAGTACTTTGTAATCTTTTTACCGGAATTAGAAAAAAAATGGAAACACTGAAAAAATTGCGGCTTAACAAATTACCTGAATTAATAATTTCGAATAAAGCTAACGCGTGAAATTTTATTTAATATCTCAAATTTCATTTGGAGATTATAAAAAGATTGACACTTTTGTAATTAATATATATTTAAATGTATACTCTTTAAATTAGACTCTTTAAATATATATTTCAACGAGTTAAATGCATTAATGAAATAAAAATATAAATAGCCGGTTTTCATCATTATTGTGGGAGGAAAGGATTAAAATGCTTTGTAATCTTTTTACTGCAATTTAAAAAAAAAATGGAGACACTGAAAAAATCGCGGGTTAACAAATTACCTTAATTAATAATTTCGAATAAAGTTAACGCGCGAAATTTTATTTAATATCTCAAATTTCATTTGGAGATTATAAAAAGATTGACACTTTTGTAATTAATATATATTTAAATATATACTCTTTAAATTTGACTCTTTAAATATATATTTAACCGAGTTAAATGCATTAATGAAATAAAAATATAAATAGGCCGTTTTCATCGTTTTTCTGGGAGGAAAGGATTAAAATGCTTTGTAATCTTTTTACTGCAATTTGAAAAAAATGGTGACACTGAAAAAATCACGGGTTAACGAATTACCTGAATTAATAATTTCGAATAAAGCTAACGCGCGAAATTTTATTTAATATCTCAAATTTCATTTGGAGATTATAAAGTGATTGACACTTTTGTAATATGTCGACGAGCTGAAGGAATTTCGGAATTATTGAGATGTTGACTATCGTAAATTTTATGACTTCCATAAGAAAACAATATATTGTCATGCATGAAAATTTAACCCCATAAATTCTCTATGAAATATGTTGCTAATGTGACGAATAGTAAAAAAAATTTCTTCATTCTTGTATATATATAAATATAATAATACTATATATTATATATGGGGCATTCCAGCTGAATTTTTCATGCTCTGACCCTGACCTCCATCAATAATATTTACATTTTTTTATCAAAAAGTATTTTAGCCGGTGTATCTTTTCATGAAGAAGAAAATGAGCCGTCAACCATTCCAATCTGCCTGGTAGTTTGATTTGAATCATGCGCAGAATGGAAAACCTAAGAACTTTGCTTAAGATAATATTGAAAAGCATATGCATGTCAGACGACACTAAAAAATCCTTTCATCGGACACCAACAATATAGTGTATTGGGCATTTTTATATGCAATAGGATTTGGATGATATTGAATTTCCAAAATCATTTTTTTTTACCTGACGCCCTCCCCTTAACTTTGTGAATAATTTTCATCTTTCGCAAAGCTTACTCTATGAGGAAGCCAAAAATAAAATAAAGATACTTCCTCATAGAGGCGGCTTTGTAAAAAGCGAAAAAGAATGAGGAAGCAATATGAAGAAAAAAAGGATGCAAAGTAGAACCTTGCACATTGCTTCCTCATTATTTTTCGCGTTTTACAAAGCTACCTCTATGAGGAAGTATGTTATTCAATTTTTGGCTTCCTCATAGAGGAAGTTTTGTAAAACGCGAAAAATAATGAGGAAGCAATGAGCAAGGTTCTACTTTGCATCCTTGTTTTAATTAGATAAATATACATGTTGTGGATACGCTTTTTCTATTTCGTTATTACGTTATTTCTTGATTATTAGAGCGTTTCCGAAAGTGAATGTGATAATGCATATTTTTTTAAATAATTCAACATTCCATAAAATCAAAAATTTCATACCGTTCGTCACTAAATTATACATATATAATGGCTGAATATTGTTTCATTTATATACAAAATTTGAGCTCGCTATCTTAAGTTTTGCAAAAGTTACAATAGAGCGATAATGTCAATTTTTTGAAAAATTCAAAACATCATAAAATTTTACCGGTTCAACCGATCTTAACTAAATTCAATAGCAATCGCCGGCGTATGAAAGCTCACATTCATACCAATTTTAAGATCAATATCTCGAAAATTGAAAGAGTTATCGCGTAAACAGACATTTTTCAAAAAATTAAAAAACGCGTAATAATTTAACGATTAAGTGGATTTTAACAAAAATCTGTATGAACGATGAGGCTTGATCCCTCTATCTATGGTCCAAATTTCAGCTTGATATCTCAAGGCATTCCCGAGTTATAAAGGTTTACATTTTTCGATCGTGTAACATACACACATACACACACACACACATACAGACATTTTTTCTAAATCACTTTTCTCGACGTTTTGGCCCATTCTGAGTGTACTGACATAAAAATCTCGAAAAAAAAAATTTCATGAAAACAAAGCTTCCTCTATGAGGAAGCAAAATGGATGCAAAGTACTTTGCATCCATTTTTATTATCCATTTTAGACACTTTATGTTACAGACTATTCTCTTTAAATGTATATTACGTTATTTCTTGATTATTAGAGCGTTTCCGAAAGTGAATGTGATAATGCATATTTTTAAAAATAATTCAACATTCCATAAAATCAAAAATTTCATACCGTTCGTCACTAAATTATACATATATAATGGCTGAATATTGTTTCATTTATATACAAAATTTGAGCTCGCTATCTTAAGTTTTGCAAAAGTTACAATAGAGCGATAATGTCAATTTTTTAAAAAATTCAAAACATCATAAAATTTTAACGGTTCAACCGATCTTAACCAAATTCAATAGCAATCACCGGCGTATGAAAGCTCACATTCATACCAATTTTAAGATCAATATCTCGAAAATTGAAAGAGTTATCGCGTAAACAGACATTTTTCAAAAAATTAAAAAACGCGTAATAATTTAACGATTAAGTGGATTTTAACAAAAATCTGTATGAACGATGAGGCTTGATCCCTCTATCTATGGGCCAAATTTCAGCTTGATATCTCAAGGCATTCCCGAGTTATAAAGGTTTATATTTTTCGATCGTGTAACATACACACACACACACACACACACAGACATTTTTTCTAAATCACTTTTCTCGACGTTTTGGCCCATTCTGAATGTACTGACATGAAAATCTCGAAAAAAAAACTTTTCATGAAAACAAAGCTTCCTGTATGAGGAAGCAAAATGGATGCAAAGTACTTTGCATCCATTTTTATTATCCATTTTAGACACTTTATGTTACAGACTATTCTCTTTAAATGTATATTTCACCGCGTTAAATGCATTGATGAAATAAAAATAGAAATAGGCTGCTTTCTTCATTATTATGGGAAGAAAGGATTGAACTGCTTTGTAATCTTTTTACTGCAATTAGAGAAGAATGGAGACAGTGAAAAGGTCGCGGGTTAACGAATTACCAGAGTTAATGGGTACGCCCAGAATGTGTATTCAAGGGTTTAAAGCTGAAACTACGTGCTTCCTCGCCCTGACACTATTGGGAACATTTTGATCGCTTTATTCGTAACACTATTAGTGCAGTCAATTCCCAACTGAATCTAATTCCAAACTATAATAAATTCTATAGATATATTCTATCTATAGAATATACGTAGGTGTATAAACTTTGTGACCTGAATTTGCAAATTTTCACTTCTGATCTAGAGAATACAGAAATCTTATCGAATCTTATGAGAAATCTTGAAAAATTTTCGTAGCCTTTTTTTTTTTTAGTAATCGATTACACAAATTATTTATTTATTTAGTGGAAAAATAACATTTATGGAAATATATTATAAAGCAGTTTATAAAATTATTATATGATAAATTCCGTATTTTCGAAATTTTTTAAGATATAGAATTTCGATTTTCACCGTAAAATGAAGTTTTTTTTTTTTTTTTTTTAGTAATATGAAAAATATGTTTTTTTTTTTAAATATTAAATGTCGATTTTTGTTTGGTACTTTTTTATGTGTCGATTTTTTATTACTAATAGAGAAAATTTTGTGTTTATGAAAAAAAAAAACAATCTATATATTAATATTAGGATACTTCACCCTTAATAGGCAGTATATATATTCATTACAACGAGAAATAGCTATTTTAATAAAATCAATTTCAATTTTAATTAAGAAACCGCTGTAAAATAGCACACCTTGTACATTGCTTCCTTATTATTATCCAGATTTCACAAAGCATTAAGGATGTAGGAGCGCGATGGGGTGCTCAACTTCCTGAAAAGTGAGAATTCAGAGAGAAATTCAAACACATCTCGATGGATTAAAAATCTGAAAAAAATCAAGCATACAAAAGGTGCGGAAAAGATTAATTTTGCTTATTAATAATTGCAAAATGTTATTAACAAATAGGTGAAAAAAAATTGTTCAACAAATTATCCGTCAACCTAACTTTTTTTTCGAATGAAAATGATTCGTTTAATTTTCTGAATACGTATGAATTTTTTCAGAATTTTGTCTAATGTTTGAAAATTGCGGTTTTTGATTCCTCATAGAGGAAGCTTTGTTTTCGTGAAAATTTTTTTTTTTCGATATTTTCATGTCAGTACACTCAGAATAGTCCAAAACGTCGAGAAAAGTGATTTAGAAAAAATGTCTGTATGTGTGTATGTGTGTGTGTGTGTGTATGTTGCACGCTTAAAAAATGTAAACCTTTATAACTCGGGAACGCCTCGAGATATAGAGCTGAAATTTGCACCATAGATAGAGGGCTCAATCCTCATCGTTCATACCAATTTTTGTAAAAATCCCCATGATCATGAAATTTTTACGCGGTTTTGAATTTTTTCAAAAATGTCTGTTAACGCGATAACTCTTTTAATTTTCGAGATATTAAGCTCAAAATTGGTATGTACGTGAGCTTTCATACACCGGTGATCCCTATTAAATTTGGTTAAGATCGGTTGAAACGTTAAAATTTTATGAGATTTTGATTTTTTGAATTTTTTGATTTTTTTTCTGCGATGCGAATTTTGGTATCAAATATCGAGCTGGGAGTCAAATGAGTGCCAAATTCATGATTAACAGAAAAATACGTCAGATATAGCCCAAAAATGTTGAACGGTAACATATTTTCATAGCGATGTTGTACAGTCTATATTGCGAAAAGTAGCGATTTATGTCGTATAAACTGGCCATATCCTTGCTTCCCAATGAAATTTCGGAAACCACCGATTTCTATCGTGTTCTACAAAAAAAAACAGAGAAGATAGAGTATTCGAGGGAGTTTCTGGACCGTTCGTCCTTATTATATTTTTCACAAAGCGAGAGTGTGCGCTTATTTATATTTATTTAAAACAAGGATGCAAAGCAGAACCTTGCACATTGCTTCCTCATTATATTTCGCTTTTTACAAAGCTTCCTCTATGAGGAAGCCAAAATCAATTCCCATACTTCCTCTTAGAGGTTGCTTTGTAAAAAGCGAAATGTAATGAGGATGCAATGTGCAAGGTTCTGCTTTGAATCCTTGTTTTGCTTCCTCATAGAGGAAGCTTTGTTTTCGTGAAAATTTTTTTTTTCGAGATTTTCATGTCAGTACACTCAGAATGATCCAAAACATCGAGAAAAGTGATTTAGAAAAAATGTCTGTATGTGTGTGTGTGTGTGTGTGTATGTGTGTGTGTGTGTATGTTACATGATCGAAAAATGTAAACCTTTATAACTCGAGAATGCCTTGAGATATCAAGCTGAAATTTGGACCATAGATAGAGGGATCAAGCCTCATCGCTCATACAGATTTTTGTTAAAATCCACTTCATCGTTAAATGATTACGCGTTTTTTAATTTTTTGAAAAATGTCTGTTTACGCGATAACTCTTTCAATTTTCGAGATATTGATCTTAAAATTGGTATGAATGTGAGCTTTCATACGCCGGTAATCGCTATTGAATTTGGTTAAGATCGGTTGAACCGTTTAAATTTTATGATGTTTTGAATTTTTCAAAAAATTGACATTATCGCTCTATTGTAACTTTTGCAAAACTTAAGATAGCGAGCTCAAATTTTGTATATAAATGAAAAAATATTCAGCCATTATATATGTATAATTTAGTGACGAACGGTATGAAATTTTTGATTTTATGGAATGTTGAATTATTTTTAAAAATATACATTATCACATTCACTTTCGGAAACGCTCTAATAATCAAGAAATAACGTAATAACGAAATAGAAAAAGCGTATCCACAACATGTATATTTATCTAATTAAAACAAGGATGCAAAGTAGAACCTTGCACATTGCTTCATCATTATTTTTCGCGTTTTACAAAGCTTCCTCTATGAGGAAGCCAAAAATTGAATAACATACTTCCTCATAGAGGTAGCTTTGTAAAACGCGAAAAATAATGAGGAAGCAATGTGCAAGGTTCTGCTTTGCATCCTTGTTTTTTCTTGTATGAGCTGTATTCGCGAATCTATTTGATCAATCGTTTCGAAACTTCTTGGGTGTAATGGGTGGTTTTGTGACAAACACATATGAAAAATTCGCGACTTAACATGCATTTAAAAAAAAAATGAATTCCAAAATTTCGTTTTTTTTTGGAATTCATTTTTTTTTAAATGCATGTTAAGTCGCGAATTCATACGTATTCAGAAAAATTAATGAATCATTTTCATTCGAAAGAAAGTTAGATTGACGGATAGTTTGTTGAACAATTTTTTTTTCACCTATTTGTTAATAACATTTTGCAATTATTAATATGCAAAATTAATCTTTTTCGCATCATTTGTATGTTTGATTTGATCGAGAAGTCTTCGAATTTCTCTCTGAATTCTCATTTTTCAGGAAGTTGAGCACCCCATCGCGCTCCTACATCCTTAAGAGTGAAATTGAATTGTTCTTCCATTTTGGAAGCCAAAAACTGTTAAATAATTATTATTCACATATTACAGTTGGAAAATTTCCACACTCAATTACGATTAAATCTTCGAACAGTTATATGTGAATGATTATCAATTTACATTTTTTTGTTTATGCAGTTTGTTTATTAAACTCTTTTTTCAGTCAGGAATTTTTAATTTTTATAAAATATTTTTTTTTTTTTTGTGAAATTTTTTTTATTTCTATATTTTTATGACAGGCCACTCAGAATTATCCAACACATCGAGAAAAAAGGTCTAGAAAAAATGTGTGTGCCTGTGCGTGGGCGTTAAGGGCTCTGAAATGTCAATCACCTACAGAATCACTTTACTCAAGAACCGTTCAACCGTTTGACCTGGAATTTTGCACAAAAGTAAAGCAAAAGCTCTTCTCTGATTATTGCAATTTTTTACAAAATCTGAAAAGAATTTTAGATTCTACAGCTTTTTTAATTTTTTCAAAAAAGAGCGTGAATTCTCTAACTTTTGTAAAATTTACGATATTTTGCTAAATTGTTTATTTATAACTGCAGGCACATATAATGTTATTTAGTATTGAATTTGGCTAAGATCGGAAAAGCAGTTCGGATTTTATAGAATTTTGAAATTAAAAAAAAAAATTCTTTAATATATTAACTTTTGCAAAATATGAACTAGCGGATTCAAATTTTTTATGTAAACGGAATAATATTCAGTGATGCTAGATACATGATTTAGTAGAGATCGGTAGATGGGTTCGAATTACATAGAATTAAATTTTTTAGTTATTATTTATCGGCAACTAAAATTTCGCTATATTTCAATTTTTCAAAAATATTCAAAACAAGAATGCAAAGTAGAACCGTGCATATTGTTTCCTCATTATTTTAAACTTTTTACAAAACTAATTTCAAGAATAAATAAGAATTGTATTTATGCAAAAAAATAATAATAATAACATTTATACGAAATATGTCATTTTAGGAATAAATAAGAATTGTATATATGTAAAAAAAATATTTTATATAATATAGTATTTTTTTAAATATTATATTATATAAAATATTTTTATCGAGTTCTAAAAAGTAGTAATAAACTTTTTACAAAACTTTCTCTATATACGAGAAAACAATAAATATGCAATTTCAGGAATAAATAAAAAATCTATCTATGCAAAAAAAAAAAATTAGTAACATTCATAATAAATATGTCATTTTAGGAATAAATACAAATTGCACATATATAAAGAAAAAAATTAATATCATTTATACGAAATATGTAATTTCAAGAATAAATAAAAATTCTATCTATGCCAAAAAAAAGTTAATAACATTCATAATAAATATGTCATTTTTTAATTAAATATAAATTGTATATGTGTAAAAAAAAATTCTATCTATGCCAAAAAAAAAGTTAATAAAATTCATAATAAATATATCATTTTGGAATTAAATATAAATTGTATATGTGTAAAAAAAAATTCTATCTATGCAAAAACGATATTAATTACATTTATACGAAATATGTAATTTCGGTATTAAATAAGAATTGTATATATGTAAAAAAAATATATTCATAACATTCATAATAAATATGTAATTCCGGGAATAAATAAAAATCGTATCTATGAAAAAAAAAAAGTTACGTACTGTCTGCTGGGGATTTAAAAGAGAAGGCTTTAATATCTAAGCAGCGATGATATGCCGGATAGAAAACGTGAATTTTTGTACTACACAGTGTGTAAAGAATGGCAAATGTGTATTTATTGCTTAAATTATTTTTCCATAACTGCAGGTACATTTAATGTTTATTTACTATTTATATTTTATTGAGTTCGAAAAAGTAGTAATTTAAAAATAGTAACCAAAGTTATTACTAAAAGTAGTAATATATTAAGGGGAGGGAGTCAGGTAAAAAAAATTGCTTTTGGAAATTCAATATCATCCAAATCCTATTGCATATAAAAATGCCCAATGCACTATATTGTTGGTGCTCGATGAAAGAATTTTTTACTGTCGTCTGACTTGCATATGCTTTTCAATATTATCTTAAGCAAAGTTCTTAGGTTTTCCATTCAGCGCATGATTCAGATCAAACTACAAGGCAGATTAGAATCATTGACGTCTCATTTTCTTCTTCATGAAAAGATACACCGGCTAAATGGAGCAAACTATTTTTTTTCATTCTGAAAGCAAAGTTAATCACTGATTTAGAAAATAGCATAAAATTTATTTATTAATAATTATGTTACTTAAAAAATATTACATTTTATTAACATTTGCTCCATTTAGCCGGTGCATCTGTTCATGAAGAAGAAAATGAGACGTCAACCATTTCAATCTGCCTAGTAGTTTGATCTGAATCATGCGCAGAATGGAAAACCTAAGATCTTTGCTTAAGATAATATTTAAGGTAGTTCTGTCGCTTCACGCTCACTTCGCATAAGTTTCCGAAAAATGAGAGCGAATTGCAAACACTTCTCGCCTATTAAAGATGCTGAAGATATTAATTCGGCACAATAATAATTCCAAAATGTTATTAACAAATTGATGAAAAATAAAATTGTTTAACAAATTTTCCGACAACTTAATTTTTTTGATTCGGTGAAAATGATTTGTTCCTTTTTCTGAGTACGTATGAATTTTTTCAAATTTTTTTCTTTGCTTTGAATTTTTCGATTTTTTACATGGAAAAAATCACAAAATTCAAAGCAAAGAAAAAAATTTGAAAAAATTCATACGTATTCACAAAAATGAACGAATCATTTTCATCGAAACAAAAAAATTAGGTTGTCGGAAGATTTGTTGAACATTTTTATTTTTCATCAATTTGTTAATAACATATTGGAATTATTATTATGTCGAAATAATGTCTTAAGTATCTTAAATATGCATGATTTTTTTTCAGATTTTTATATCATCACGAAGTGTTTGCAATTCGCTCTCATTTTTCAGAAATTTATGCGAAGTGAGCGTGAAGCGACAGAACTACCTTAAAAGCATATGCAAGTCAGACAACAGTAAAAAATCCTTTAATCGATTACCAACAATATAGTGCCTTGGGCATTTTTATATGCAATAGGATTTGGATGATATTGAATTTCCAAAATCAATTCTTTTTACCTGACTCCCTCCCCTTAAGGTAGTTCTGTCGGTACGCCGGAGTCATAAATCTCAGAGTCTATATGACATTAAAAAATAATCATACGCATCACTTTGACTGCCTCAATAATAATATAAAAAATAATTGAGAATCCTTCGAAATTGTCGTACTCAAATTAAAACGATTATTTGTAAATAGTTGATATGTTTAGTGCGGATTTGACTTCATTTTCACGATAATTAGGTTAGGAAACGTCATTTGGCCCGGTATCGTGCACTTTGACCTTGGTTCAATTAAACATTATTCCGGAGACTTCATCTTTTTTCATGATGCATCAAGTCCTGAATGATTTGCGAATCCGTAGTACTTTTTATTTTTTCTCTATCTTTGATCTAAGTATGTTAATTTTCGATTTAAAGACCAATTTTTCCAGCCCTCCCGTGAGCGCCATGTAAAAAGATCGATTTTCAAGTTTTAATTGTTCATTCAAATACTCGGTAATAGCCTTCAAGATTTTGTACATGTAAAAATGAATAGCTAAATTACAACATGTCAAAAATTCATGCATATGAGTTTGGATTGCCTTCACGACAGAACTACCTTAAAAAATAATCATACGCATCACTTTGACTGCTTCAATAATAATATCAAAAATAATCGAGAATCCTTCGAAATAGTCGTAATCAAATTAAAACAATTATTTGTAAATAGTTGATATGTTTAGTGCGGATTTGACTTCATTTTCACGATAATTAGGTTAGGAAACGTCATTTGGCCCGGTATCGTGCACTTTGACCTTGGTTCAATTAAACATTATTCCGGAGACTTCACCTTTTTTCATGATGCATCAAGTCCTGAATGATTTCCGAATCCGTAGTACTTTTTATTTTTTCTCTATCTTTGATCTAAGTATGTTAATTTTCGATTTAAAGAACAATTTTTCCAGCCCTCCCGTGAGCGCCATGTAAAAAGATCGATTTTCAAGTTTTAATTGTTCATTCAAATACTCGGTAATAGCCTTCAAGATTTTGTACAAGTAAAAATGAATAGCTAAATTACAACATGTCAAAAATTCATGCATATGAGTTTGGATTGCCTTCACGACAGAACTACCTTAAAAAATAATCATACGCATCACTTTGACTGCTTCAATAATAATATCAAAAATAATCGAGAATCCTTCGAAATTGTCGTAATCAAATTAAAATAATTATTTGTAAATAGTTGATATGTTTAGTGCGGATTTGACTTCATTTTCACGATAATTAGGTTAGGAAACATCATTTGGCCCGGTATCGTGCACTTTGACCTTGGTTCAATTAAACATTATTCCGGAGACTTCATCTTTTTTCATGATGCATCAAGTCCTGAATGATTTGCGAATCCGTAGTACTTTTTATTTTTTCTCTATCTTTGATCTAAGTATGTTAATTTTCGATTTAAAGATCAATTTTTACAGCCCTTCCGTAAGCACCATGTAAAAAAGATCGATTTTCAAGTTTTAATTGCTCATTCAAATACTCGGTAAAAGCATTCAAGATTTTGTGCAAGTAAAATTGAATAGCTAAATTACAACATGTCAAAAATTCATGCATATGAGTTTGGATTGCCTTCGCGACAGTACTACCTTAATAACATTTATATGAAATATGTAATTTCGAGAAAGAATAAAAATTCTAACTGTGCAAAAAAAAAAAAAGTTACGTACTGTCTGCTGGGGATTTAAAAGAGAAAGCTTTATATCTAAGCAGCGATGATATGCCGGATAGAAAACGTGAATTCTTGTACGACACAGTGTGTAAGGAAGGGCAAATGTGTATTTTCATAGTGACGCAACACGCGTGTCGGTCGGTCGGGCCGTGTGTTCAGCGAAATCTGCGAGATGGAAAACGAGCCCGTTCCTCTGGCTAACAAACGTCTGTGCAGCGATGCGGCATCGCTGCGAGAGAGAATTCTGATTCTACTCTCACTCTTCCCCTTTAAGGAGACGCCGCAGTGAATTTTGCCTTCCGACTGTGGTACAAAAGCCGCTTGGTTGTAATCCAGCAACTGGGCTATTTCGATATATGCCAAGTAAAGTCATAAAATCTACCAACTTTCCAATGAAAGTTAACGCACGAAATTGTCACTAAATATCTCAAATTTTATTGTGAGATTATAAAGTGATTGACAGTTTTATAATATGTCAACAAGCTGAAGGAATTTCAGAATTATTGAGATGTCGACTATCGACATAAATTTTATGACTTCCACAAGAAAACTTTATATTCTCATGCATGCAAATTTAATACCATAAATTCTCTATGAAATATACACCGAGAGACAAGATTTCATTGACGCCAAAGAAATGGGTGGATTGAATTTCTTTTCATTGATTTCAACGAAATATTTCTTTAGTTTCAATGAAATAGTGCATTTGAATTTCAAAGAGAACATTTCATTGCCTGTAAATAAAGATTTACTTAGTGAGCATATAATAAAGAAACAGTTTCATTGTTTTAAAGAGACGTTTTCATTGGTTCAAAGAAACGTTTTCATTGATCTCTCTCTCGCACCTAACCTCACTTTTTTGTTTTCCGATTCTCCCGAACGAACGGCTTCGAGTTTCGAGGAGCCAGAAGCTTAGCTTATTTCTGCCGTACTTCCTTACATACTCACAAAATTTGAGCTTTATCTGCCGCGTACTTCAGGAAAAAATAGGATTCGAAATTTTGAGCTGGTAAGAAGGTTTCATTGAATCAGAGACGACATCTTTGAAATCAATGAAAAAGGTACTTTGGTTTAAAGAAATGTTTCTTCGAATCAATGTCATTACTTTTCATTGAGTTTGAGATCATTCAAAGAAAAGATAGTATTAAAATTCAAATATTTCATTTCATTGGCAAAGATTTCCGTGAATCAATGAAACTTTTTCTCTCGGTGTATTACTAATGTGACGAATAGTAAAAAATTCTTATTTTGTAGACCGAAAATGGTTAAAAGAATTTTTTTTTTTTTTTACTAAATATCCAAAATTTTATTGTGAAATTATAAAGTGATTGACAGTTTTATAATATGTTAATAATCTGAAGAAATTTCAGAATTATTGAGGTGTCGATTATCGACATAAATTTTATGACGTCCATAAGAAAACTTTATATTCTCATGCATACAAATTTTAACCATAAATTCTCTATGAAATATATTTATAATGTAACGAAAAGTAAAAAATTCTTATTTTGTAGACCGAAAATGGTGGAGAATTTTTATTTTTTTTGTACTAAATATCCAAAATTTTATTGTGGAATTATAAAGTGATTGACAGTTTTATAATACGTCAATAAGCTAAAGAAATTTAAAAATTATTGAGATGTCGATTATCGACATAAATTTTATGACTTCCATAAGAAAACTCTATATTCTCATGCATACAAATTTTAACCATAAATTCTCTATGAAATATATTTATAATGTAACGAAAAGTAAAAAATTCTTATTTTGTAGACCGAAAATGGTTGAGAATTTTTTTTTTTTTTTACTAAATATCCAAAATTTTATTGTGAAATTATAAAGTGATTGACAGTTTTATAATACATTAATAAGCTGAAGAAATTTCAGAATTATTGAAATGTCGATTAACGACATAAATTTTATGACGTCCACAAGAAAACTTTATATTCTCATGCATACAAATTTAATACCATAAATTCTCTATAAAATATATTTATAATGTGATGAATAGTAAAAAATTCTTAATTTGTAGACTGAAAATGATTAAATTTTTTTTTTCTTACCCAATATCCAAAATATTCATTATGAGATTATAAATAAATATGACTCTTTTCCATTTATTTTCAGATTATAGAGATGTCGACTATCGACATAAATTTTATGACTTCCATAAGAAAACTGTAAAATCTCTTGCATGCAAATTTAATACCATAAATTCTCTATGAAATATATTGCTAATGTGA
The DNA here is from genome assembly GCA_963970395.1 of Ephialtes manifestator. NCBI lineage: Eukaryota > Metazoa > Arthropoda > Insecta > Hymenoptera > Ichneumonidae > Ephialtes > Ephialtes manifestator. Next base: position 18,926,060 of record OZ019982.1, read on the forward strand.
CGAATAGTAAAAAAAATTCATATTATGTAGAATGTAAATAGATAATAGAAAAAAAAAATGTTTCAGTCGCAACGTACGTGAATCACTTCGATAACCTTGACCTATCTGTTAACTCTTTCGCAGAGAAAATGAAATAATAATAAATACAATAGAAAGGGAATATAAAAGTATTCTTCGTGAACATTAATATTCCTTGGACTAAAAGTCTGCGTCCAAGAAACATCGAATATTAAATTTCATTTCATTAATATTCATTGTCGTGAATACGATTATTAAAAAATTCGCGATTAATATCCAACTGGTTTATAGTCACACATTTTATATATAATATACACAATTTACTATATAATATAAATATATACAAAAAGAGACTTCTCAAAAATGTATATGAATTGTTTAAATACTTTTAACGCCGCGTAATTGATTTTATTAATGTTTCATTTATGTTATTATATTTATATTTTATTATTATTACTTTCATTCACGTTAGCCAAAATATTTATTTATCTTTTTACTTGTAACATTAAAACAGCAATAAAAAACAATATTGCAAATATTCATTATTTTTTATTCTTACGTTTGTTAATATTTCTACTTTTTACAAAAATTACAAAAAAATGTACGAAAAAAAATCGTAAATGAATTATTCACATTAGCTTAAGTTTTTTAACTTTTATTTACGTTAGCTTAATTTTATTTTTATTCACGTTAGTTTAATTTTATTTACTTTCATTCACGTTAGCCTAAATATTTATTTATCTTTTTACTTGTAAAATTAAAACAGAAATAAAAGCAATATTGCAAATATTCATTATTTTTTATTCTTACGTTTGTTAATATTTCTACTTTTTACAAAAATTACAAAAAAATGTAAAAAAAATTCGTAAATCAATTATTCACATTAGCTTAAGTTTTTAAACTTTTATTCACGTTAGTTTAATTTTATTAACTTTCATTCACGTTAGCCTAAATATTTATTTATCTTTTTACTTGTAACATTAAAACAGAAATAAAAGCAATATTGCAAATATTCATTATTTTTTATTCTTACGGTTGTTAATATTTATACTTTTTACAAAAATTACAAAAAAATGTAAAAAAAAAATCGTAAATCAATTATTCACATTAGCTTAAGTTTTTAAACTTTTATTCACGTTAGTTTAATTTTATTTACTTTCATTCACGTTAGCCTAAATATTTATTTATCTTTTTACTTGTAACATTAAAACAGAAATAAAAGCAATATTGCAAATATTCACTATTATTTATTCTTACGTTTGTTAATATTTCTACTTTTTACAAAAATTACAAAAAAATGTACAAAAAAAAATCGTAAATCAATTATTCACATTAGCTTAAGTTTTTTAACTTTTATTTACGTTAGCTTAATTTTATTTTTATTCACGTTAGTTTAATTTTATTTACTTTCATTCACGTTAGCCTAAATATTTATTTATCTTTTTACTTGTAACATTAAAACATTTTTATTCCTACGTTCATTAATATTTATACTTTATTTTCTGTACGTTCAATCTTTTTTTTTTTTTCATCTACCCAAAAGGCTTGATTTTGTGAAAACGAACTTGCTGGTCTGGAAACTGGATACCGGAGGTAAAAGGTACAAATGAAAATGGAAAATTGTGTAACCGTAAACCAAGTCTTATCAATTAGCAAAGCTGCAGTTTGGTTTCCTAGTTAAAATGGTCATCGATATCGGACCATCCAATCCGATTTCATTTCTCCTTTTTGTGGAGTAAACGAAGAATAAGTATTGGCGTAACGAGATTTACCGGGCTTCGCTCAAACAAGAGGAAAACCCAGAGAAAAAATCATTACTCTGCCTGGGAAATGGTTAATAATTTTTCGCACATCAATATTTATATGCAATTAATATTTAATTATAAACATCGCACATATTAAATAATAATTCTTCACTAATATTTAATATATTATATATTATATATGAAACATATAATATATAGTATATATATTAATAAATAATATGTTTTATTAATATTTTTATATTAAATATTAATCATATATTAATATATATTATATATATATGAAATTTAATATTTAATCCCTTAAAATATATTGTGATAACGTCACTTATGCATTATATATTAATATATAATTAATATATATTATATATTAATTATATATTAATATATAATGCATATGTGACGTTATCACAATATATTTTCAGGGATTAAATATTAATCGCACATATTAAATAGTAATTTTTAATTAATATTTAATACGTTATATATTATATATACAATATATAATATATAGTATATATATATTAATAAATAATATGTTTTAATAATATTTTTATATTAAATATTAATTATATATTAATTAAACATATTATTTATTAATATATATACTATATATTATATGTTGTATATGTAATATATAACGTATTAAATATTAATTAAAAATTACTATTTAATATGTGAAAATATATTGCGATAACGTCACTTATGCATTGTAATGCGGGTATTTACCAAATTGACTTCCAATTAGCTAATGGATTGCACATAATAATAACAATAAATCAGCAAAGCAATTTCTGCACACCCATAAAAAAAAACGTCACGATAAAAAAGTAGAAAGCCGTTGATCCGCTAAATAAATGTCACTCGTGACATCCGGCGTACAACTAAAAAAATAAAATAACCGATAACGCCGGTTATAAAAAAGTTGCTCGTTTTCCGATACATTGTAATTAAATAAAAATCAATTGTAAACGTCACGTGATTAACGGCCAGCAAAATTTCGATTATAAATTGCCATTTTTGAAATTCAATACCGAGATCTAATGGACAAAAAAATTTTTGGTTTTTTTTAAAATTAATTTAAAGAGTAATTTATTGCTAATTTTTTTTATTGAATTTTGTTAATTGCAATGTTTAAGGAGAAAAACGAATAAAGAGGGAAAAAATTTGGCGTACAATATAAAAAATTTAATCACCGATAACGTAAATTATTAAAAGTTACTCGTTTTCCGATAGATTTTAATTAAATAAAAATCGATTGCAAACGTCACCGATAAATGCCCGGTAAAATTTCAATTGTAAATTGCCATTTTTTAATTTAATACCGAAACCTACTGAAAAAAAACTTTAGTATTTCTTTGATTTAAATACTTATAATTATTGCTAATTTTTTTTTTACAATTTTTGGTAATCGCAATATTTAAGTGAAAAAAAACAAACAAAATAACTAATAACGAATAAAACGTTTTTCGTTTTACAATATATTTTAATTAATTAAAAAAATAAATTGTAAACGTCACCTGTAAAAATAAAAGCCCCGCAAAATTTCGATTGTAATTTGCCATTTCTCGATTTAATAACAACTTTTAAAAAAATGGAAATTTTTTTTTTATCTCTTAAATACTTATAATTATTAATAATTATTTTGTTTAACGACTTTTGGTAATCGCAATATTTAAATGAAAAAAAAACAAATAAAATAACCAATAACGAATGAAACGTTCTTCTTTTTGCAATCCATTTTAATTAATTTAAAAAATCAATCGCAAATGTATAATAATAAAAGCCCCGCGAAATTTCGATTATAATTTGCCATTTTTCAATTTAATAACTTTAAAAAATGGTAAATTTTTTTTCTTTTAAATACTTATAATTATTACTAATTATTATTTTTCACGATTTTTAGTAATCTCAATATTGAAGTGAAAAAAAAAACAAAATAACTAATAACGTATAAAACATTTTTCGTTTTCCAATATATTTTAATAAATTAAAAAAATCAATTGTAAACGTCACCTGTAATAATAAAAGCCCCGCGAAATTTCGATTGTAATTAGCCATTTTTCGATTTAATAGCAACTTTTAAAAAAATGGTAAATTTTTTTTTTTTAAATACTTATAATTATTGCTAATTATTTTTTTCACAATTTTTAGTAATCTCAATATTGAAGTAAAAAAAAAAAACAAAATAACTAATAACGAATAAAACGTTTTTCTTTTTGCAATCTATTTTAATTAATAAAAAAAATCAATCGTAAATGTATTATAATAAAACCCCTGCGAAATTTAGATTATAATTTGCCATTTTTCGATTTAATAACTATAAAAAAAATGGTAAAATTTTTTCTTTTTCTTTTAAATACTTATAATTGTTGCTATTTATTATTTTTTGCAATTGCTATATTTAAAGAATGAGTGGAATGACATGCGAAATATTCTTTGTTATTAATAGTCGTAGCTCAGATCAAAACAAAACTTACCGGGCTGGCGTGACGCAGGGATGAAAAAGCCTCACCGTTCGTCGCAACGTCGGCACCACTACTGATAACAAAATCAAACCGTGTCGCGCCCTTCCGCATGCGCCATTCTCGCCGAGATCGACGCGCCCCCGCATATCGAAACGGCTCCTGCTTCGTTGTTTAAATTCTCCGGCCACCCCCTTTATTTTAACGCCGATAGCGTTTTCAGCTGTTACACCGAGTGGCTGGTTTTACATGAAAATCCACTTAGGGAGTGGCGTCAATATCGATATCAATAACAATGTACTAATGGCTCATTTTGCATCGATAAAAACATTCTCATACCCAACAATTTTATGGAAATTTTATGAAAATGACTAAACGAAAATTTTGTCTGTCGATTTTGCGAAGACCAATAGAATATTTTCCAATCTGAGAAAAACACATATATGATAAATTAGTCTGAAATTAAAAAAAATAGAAACACTTGTAAATTAGGTGTTTAAAATAATAAATTTAAGATAGGAACTTTAAAGGACTTTAAATATTTCAAATATATAAATATATATATACAAAATTTAATTGATACAAAAAAATATATATATGTATATTTATTTTTGTATATTTATATATACAAATCTTAATTTAGATTTAATGCGTACGAAATGTGAAATTGACGAAAATAAAATTGTGTCTCTCGATTTTTGATGTTTTTATTTTATAAGAAAATGAGAATTTTATGGATATTATGGAAAACACTTGCAAAGCTCGATGTTGCCACCTGGCACCATAAAAAAAAAAAAAATCGCTCTCTCGAATTTGATGAAAGGTAGAATGCTTCGAAACGTGAGTAAAATACAGATGAAAAATTTATCTGAAATACAAAGTACAAATACTTGTAAATTCTGCGTTCTTAAATACAGGCAATTTATAAATGTGTTTAAACACAAAAAACAATATCTCAAATATGTTTTTCATGCGCTAGTAAAAAATAGTTTATAATGCATGAAGATCGAACTAAATATCGAAATAATACAGTTTATCAGTACAGAACATTGGATTTATTGATCGTTTATTATCTCTCGTGGTCCAATTGTTCCAGAATGCTTCCAATTTTTAGGAAGATACGGTTAACAAATGCGTATGGAATTGAAAATACAGTACTTGAGATATGTTCGAAAAAGTACGATATAAGCAACCAAAAATACGTAAAAAATTTATTTTTTAAACTCTGTCAAATAATGATTGATAATACGAGTATGTAGATCGAAATGGTTAGCGAGGTAATAGTTATTTGAAATCCCACGAAGTCCATTGCATCCAGCAAGCTCCTCGACTTTTAATTCCGGTAACCTGTACACAAAAAGACACTTTTCCGCACCAGTGCGGAAACATACACTTTTCTGCACATGTTTGAAAAAAGGCACTTTTCAGTACCTGTGCGCGAAAAGTCGGTTTTCTGCACCTGTGCGCGAAAAGTCGGTTTTCTGCACCTGTGCGCGAAAAGTCGGTTTTCTGCACCTGTGCTCAAAAATACACTTACCCGCACTAGTGCGCAAAAATACTTTCCCGCACTAGAGAGCAAAAATACACTTTCCCGCACTGATGCGCAAAAATACACTTTTCCGCACTAGTGCGGAAAAATACATTTTTCTGCACATGTGTGAAAAAAGGCACTTTCAGCACCTGTGCGCGAAAAGTCGGTTTTCTGCACCTGTGCTAAAAAATACACTTTCCCGCACCTGTGCTAAAAATACACTTTCCCGCACCTGTGCTAAAAAATACACTTTTCCGCACCTGTGCTAAAAATACACTTTCCCGCACTAGTGCGCAAAAATACACTTTCCCGCACTAGTGCGCAAAAATACACTTTCCCGCACTAGTGCGCAAAAATACACTTTTCCGGACCAGTGCGCCAAAATACACTTTTCTGGACCAGTGCGCAAAAATATACTTTTCCGGACCAGTGCGCAAAAATACACTTTTCCGGATCAGTGCCCAAAAATACACTTTTCCGGACCAGTGCGAAAAAATACACTTTCACGCAATAGGGCGAAAAAAGTTGTCAGTATTGCGGATGCGTCGACCGTTTTTTCAACGCGCTGGCCCAGAAAGTGTCTTTTTGCGCACGTGTTAGATTTACGAACACGTAACATCAGGTTTATTGACCGCGTGTATTGTCTCCAGTGGTCCAAGTCTCCAGGTTTCGGGCAGGTAGTTAGTCCACGAGGTACAAATGCATTGAGCGGCTTTTCTCGTTGTTTAGGTATTCCAACATGAAGTCACTAAGTCCAGCTTGACATACTTAACAAACTAAACGTAACATACTTAACCAACTACGCCCAATGTACTTACCTTAACGCCCTTAACACTTCGTGTACAGTTAGCGCAATGATTAGAGACTGCAATTTCGGACGATGCGGTCAAGTTACTGGTGCAGCCAGTAAATCACACAAAAAATTGGTAATATCGCAAATGCAACGAAAAAAAAGAATTTTTCTATTCCACAATAAAATATTGTATTTGAAATACTAAATACCAAAACAAAAATGTCTATTCCACAATAAAATATTGTATTCGAAATACTAAATAAAAAATATAAATTTATTCCGAATACGTATTTAAAATAGTCGTTTTTCAAACTTTGGACACGTCTGAATACTTTATATGAATTTACGCTTTTGCCGAACGTACAGAAAATGGAAAATTTAATTTGCGATTAACGAAACTGTCGTTGCGATATTTTGTACGAAAAAATGGAAGTACTACGTTGCATGGTATTCATTTAATGAAAATGTTTCACTTAATTAAAATTTTCATATTTCTGCAATAATTATGAATAATTTAGATAAATTATTCTTTTACAATAAATTTTAATAGCCTTAATGATTTAGTCATGAAAGTATTTCAATTATAATTTCATTGAATGAATGCCAATTTCTACTACGTTGAGTAAAAATCAGTGTGAATTTTCGATCGTCCCATATATTGTGTATAATGTACATACATAATTGCCTGACAAATAAATGATAACCGATACCTAATAGTAAATCGATAAATAATTAAATAACATAAGAAAAGGAAAGCAAAAAAAATATATATATATATATTGTAACTGGCCAGTCGTAGTACAAATATACGACTGCCGTTAAACCACGTAACAAACGAGCTTATAACACGTACAATCTATGAATATCCTTATTTGCATTATCGCGGTTTTCATTCCGTTTTTATTCCACACACACCTCAAATCTTACAATAACCGCATTAAAACATTTTCCAATTAATCTCTCACGCGAGAAATTATTTCGCGCGATGTTCTCTCATTCAATGAATAATCGGATAGCCAATCAATCGATCTCTATCCTTGCTGATTTATTCAAATATTTATACGCAAAACATTCATATTCGTAACGCCTTCGCGTCTGTTTGTTTGTTTTCTTCTTTATTCATCATTCCCAACCGCGCATATTTCATTATACTTTACAATTTGCAAACGTGAATGATTCATGATACTCTAAAAGGAATATAATATGAGGAAGAGGTCGCAGTTCCCGACAACGATGCATCCTCAAGCGAAATCACGAGTGTCGTTGAAAAAAAAAAACCATTTAACAAACTTTCCTTTTTTACTATGGTAGTTTATTAAAATAACGCGAAGAGATGGAAAAAAAATGAAAAAACATGCCCGTAAGTATGATTATTGCAGTCGTTAGAATCTCGATATTCCAAATCAATTTAAAAAATTATAACACCAATTCCGTATGGAGGATCAAGGCATCTGGATGTATCTGAGGCAATCCGTACCGTTTCGACCTGGATCTGACCCTTGACACCTCAAAATTAGGCCACAATTTTGTATATTATTGACATGATTCCAGTTTTTTTTTGGATAATTTATCTACAATTTTTGAAAACAGAAATATCGATCACACTTTAAAAATGGCAACAAATTCTGGAAAATCTGATGTCAAAAATAAAGATTTTTGAGATCCGAACCATTTTTGAATCGACCTTTTTCAAAAAAAAAGGAAAAATAGATATTTTATAACCATTTTTTTGTTAATTGAGAGAAACGAGATTTTTGAGAATTTTTTTTCAGATTTTTCTCAATATTAAAAACAAAAATATTGATCGCTAAAAAAAATGTCCAGCTTTCGCGCATCGTAAACTTTCTAATTTTCCCTTTATTTTCTTTTCTCAAAGGTCGAAAAAAATGAAAGTAAACATTTTCGACAAAAGATTTTTCAAAATTTTTCGTCATTTTTAAATCGATCGATGATTTTTTATTTTTTTTTAAATCATAGATAATTTTTTAAAACGTCTGAAAAAATAAAATGACTGTTTTTTGGAGTAATGTCAATGAAATAAAAAATTGCCGGCCAAATCCGAAGGGTCAAGGGTGAAATCCAGATGGAAACGATATGAATTGCCTCATCTTTAAGGCAGCCTCCATTCGCATCGCGGGAAGATCTTTTTTCAGCGTTTATCCTTCACAGTATAACAAGACTATAAGTATTACGTTATCGGTACGCACAAAACGATTAGGGATTTGGGGGGAGCGGGAAAAAAGGAGGAGGAACGATATTCGATAGGTCAGACAGGAAACAAGACAAATTATACAAGACTACTTAATTTTACAATCGCGAAACCGTTCGGCGATGAAATTCTCAGTACTCGATGAAAAATCCAGTCAATCCAATATTTAAATTCATAATATTTTTCTTTGTTTTTTCGTCCAATTAACAAAACGATAAATTCAAATTTAACGTTTAATCATAATGTTTGGATGTACGGAGAATCTCACCTCGTTTACGTTAGCGTTTAGAATTTATCACGTGATAAACCTAATTTTTCGTTTGTTTCTTTTGGTTGTTGATTTTTTTTAGTTTTTTTAAATTTTAATGTTAACAGTAATTCAATTCTATTACCTTAAATGCTGCATCGTGATTTGTTGGATAAAGGCTATTCTGTAGTTCCTTAAATGAGTGTATGTATGTGTTTTTTAGTGAATGTGTGTGTGTGTTTTTATGGCATATATCGTTCATTTGACGCATTATTTTAATCTTATTTACCTCGTGCGTCACAATATTTCTTGGTGTTTTTTTTTCTTTTTCTATGGGTTTGCGATATTTGAGAGGTAATGATTCGTAACTGAGCTTCTCGTTTCCGTTAACAATTATTTCACACATCGTCACCGACGCCTCGATTAATTAATTATTTTTTGTTCGTTTTTCTGCAACTTTTTGTTGTTTTTTTAATGTCACTTTGCGCCGGGCGGTGACGTTTTTCGTTTGAGAAAAATCGTTGCAATTAGGCTACACATCACTTCACTTTCGTTGACCGGTTTAAATAGCGCCCATTGCTGTATTTTTGCTCTTTTTATATTCTTATTTCACTTGGGTCTTCAAGTGCTGCAAAAATTCGTAGTAACTTAATGCGTTTTCGAAACGATCCTCGATAAGACGGTCAGTGAACTGATTCCTAAAGTGACTGTCATCCCTGTAACAAATAACATTATTTTTGTTAAAGTTTAGCGAAAAATTGTATAGGGATAATGGGGGAGGAAGAGGAGGCAGGGAGAGAAAGAAAATGAAAAGACAAGAAGATGAATGCGGAAGGAAAAAACTGATTGAATTCTGCAATGACAATGGACTATTGATTGTAAACGGAAGGTGTGAAGGAGACAGAGAGGGACAGTGCACATATGAAGGAGAGGGAATGGAGGAAGCCTCGGTAATTGATTACATAATGGTAGGCGAAGGAAATTACCACCTGATTAGGGAGATGGAAGTAGTAATCAGAACAGAATCTGACCATCTACCAGTCACCTTCAGTTTGACAAGCCTGACGGGATTAAGCAGGGTAAAAGGGGAAGGGGGCGATAGCGGGGATGCGAATCAGACAAAAATACTATGTTGGAAAGACGATAAAGAGAGGGAATATGAAGAAAAATTTATGTTGTATTAGGCTCAGAAAAAGGAAGCGGAGGGCGGCAAAGACAGGTGGGAGAGATTGATAGAAATTATACGGAGGTCAGCTGCAGAAGTGGGAATGGTAAAGAAGAGGGGTGGTCACAGGCAAGGTGAAGCATGGGAGAAGGTATAGAACAAAGAAGAAAGGTTTGGAGATGTTTAAATAACTGTTTTAAAAAGGGGGAAGTAGGGAAGAGGAAAGAGCTGACGGAGGCAAGAAGGGAGTTGAAAAGGTTAACAAAAGAGGAGAGGCAATATTGGGAAGAGAAGTGGAAAACTGTGGAAGAATGCAAGAACATAGGGGACATGTCGAAGGCTATCAAGTCTTTTCAACCAAGGAGTCTGAATTTGGGAAAGCATGTGAGCAAAGAGGACTGGGTAGCACATTTCGAGGAATTACTGGGCGGGGGAGAAAGGCAGGAGAGAACAGCAATAGACTCAGAGGGGGATGGAACTGAGGACGAAGAAGCGGATAGAGAAATAAGTCAGGAGAAAATGGGGAAGGCCTTGAGGAAGATGAAAAGAGGGAAAGCTGCAGGCGCAGATGGAATAACGGCCGAATTTTTTAAAGGTTTACCGAAGGAAGGCATGAATGAATGAAGGGAGATACTCAACGAATTTTAGAAGAACTGCGACATTGGAAGGAAATGGGAGGTAGGGAGAATTTTTCCGATTTTTAAGACAGGTGATGTTGATAATGCGGCCAATTACAGGGGCATTACTCTACTGAACACAGGATACAAACTGTTGGCGACCATCATGACAAATAGGTTGCGTGTATGGGTAGAGAGAAATGGAAAACTAAAGGAGAGTCAAGCGGGCTTGACTTTAGAAGCGGGAGGGGAACGCGAGATTACGTTTTTGTTCTGAACGCACTGATTAACAATCATTTTAAAAAGAGGAGGGGAAGTTGTATACGGCCTTTGTTGACTTTAAGGCAGCCTTCGATACCGTGGATAGAGAGATGATGTTGGGAAAACTGAGGAAAATAGGAATTGCAGCAAGGGTAAGGAAAATGATCGAAAGGATATATAAGGTAACGGAAAACGAGGTAATAATGGGAGAGGGGATCTCGGAGCGCTTTACAACGGTAAGGGGAGTACGACAAGGATGTCCTCTCAGTCCCACCCTATTTAGTCTCTTTATAAAAGACATGGACGACATTTGGAAAAGCAAAAACGAGGGGGGAACGGTGATTGGTAATGAGAAGATTTTTGCCCTGAAATTTGCAGATGACATAGTGCTGGTAACGGATCACGAGGAGGGATTAAGAAGCATGTTGGGATCACTGGAGAAGTATGTGAAGAAGAATAAGCTGATGGTAAACATAAATAAGACGAAGATCGTTATCTTTAAAAGGGGAGGGAAAAATAGGAAAGACGGAAAGTGGGAATATAATGGAGAAGAGTTAGAAATAGTGAAGGAGTAGAAATATCTGGGGGTTATTTGTCTTCTATCCACCCTATTTAGTCTCTTTATTGAAGACATGGACGACATTTGGAAAAGCAAAAACGAGGGGGGAACGGTGATTGGTAATGAGAAAATTTTTGCCCTGAAATTTGCAGATGACATAGTGCTGGTAGCGGATCACGAGGAGGGGTTAAAAAGCATGTTGGGATCACTGGAGAAGTATGTGAAGAAGAATAAGCTGACGGTAAACATAAATAAGACAACGATCGTTATCTTTAAAAGGGGAAGGAAAAAGAGAAAACACGAAAAGTGGGAATATAATGGAGAAGAGTTAGAAATAGTGAAGGAGTACAAATATCGGGGGGGGGGGGAGGTTTGGTTCTTGACAGGTAACACCTTTGGGAAACATATAGAGAGGATTGGGAAAAAAGTAGATAAAGTGATAAATGCAACGTGGGGTATTGGCAAAAGGGGAAAAATTAATAGTTTGGCAAGGAGAACATATATGATGGAAGGAAAGAGTGCAGTTTGAAAGATTACCAGCAAGGTATATGAAAATGACGATGGGTTTGAGCAGGAATACGGCTGGATAGACTTGGAGGATGGAAGCGGCGGCAAAGGGGTTAGGGGCAGAGATATGGGAAAGGGCAGCAAGGTATGTGTTAGAAATAATGAAAATGGATGATAGCAGATGGCCTAAGAAGTGTTTGAAGGAGGAGATGAGGGGGATTTTAAATGGGGAACCAACAAGATGGGGGGCACAAGTAGTTAAGGCAATGGGAGAGGTGGGACAGGGAGAACTGTGGAAAATGATAAGAGAAGGGAATATAACGGAGATGGAGAAATGGGTGGAAAGAGGATGCAAGATTAGAACGGAGCAAGAGATACAAAGGGAGTGGTGCGGAGTGGACAAGTCGAGATACTGTGAGGAGTACAGGACTAGGAAGAAGAAAATCGGGAGAGAAGATTATTGGGAGGATAGAACAATCAAATGGGAACACAAAGAGGCATGGACGCGATTGAGATGTGGAAATGTGGGCAAAGAGGGAAACAAGGGCTTTAAGGAAAAAAATGTAGGGTGTGTAAAACGGAAGTGGAGGGCGTGGAACATGTGTGCGGGTGTAGAGAGGCAAAGAAGGAGATGAAAATGGAAGTGGTACAGGCGATGGATAAAGGGTTGGGAGACGTAATGGGTGCAACGATCAGAAGGAAAATGAATGAGTGTTTATGTGGGAAACCGATCGTAGAAGTGTGCGAATATATTAGGAAATTCGAGACAGTAGCTAATTTTATGAATAGCGAAGGAAAAAGGAATGAATTTGATGGTACGGTATGAGTTAAGATGTGGAGTGCGGCAATATGGGAAAAAATGTAAAAAGAATGTACAAAGATGTTAAAATAGTTATAATTTTTAGAGATAAGGGGGTTATTTCTGTTAAGGGGGGATTGTGTAAAACCCTTACAGGTGTACAAGGAATAAAGAAATACTACTACTACTACTATATAGATAGTCCAGACGCCAGAGGGGGTTCTGTGTGCCATTCGAGGTCCGCGAAATATTCTTGATGCAGATGATAGGTTTTGACCTCCTGAACACGAATATATAAGGTGTTTTGCGGAAAACCCGGTCGTTTAGTTATTAATCGCAATTGTTTATTAACAATAGAAATTGTTGTTTTTTTGAACTCGGATATTTTTTTTGTATAGTCCTGTCAATTCTGAGTCGAAAAGGTCCCATACAATTTTGCTCTACAATCCATAGATTCGGAGCAATAAATTGTTGAAAGTTGCAATTAGACCAAAATTGCTCTTCTTAACAAATTAGTAACTTCGAAAATATAAGTCGTAAAAAAAAATGTAAAGGAACTAATTTTGCCCAATGAACCGAGGAATATGAAAAAATAAATGCGAACACGGGCAGAACAAAAAATAATTATTTATGAAGAGTCGCGAGACGGTATTTTTTCTCTCATAACATACGCATCGAGCGTATGTTATGAGCGTATGTTAATATTTCGCGGACCTCGAATGGCACACAGAACCCCCTCTGGCGTCTGGACTAAGAGATAAAAAATGTTCTTAAAAAAAAATTGATATTTTTCGTAATTTTGATTAAAAGATTAATCAAGTTCTGTAAAAAGTGTTTTTTAATAATCTATCACAGACTTATTTAATAGGTTCTTATAGATTTCATACAAAATATCTGAAAGAAAAAGGCAAATATCTAGAATATAGAAAAAAAAATCTTCGCCAAAAAAAAATCGACTCAAATGTTGTTAATCTTCAATTAAAAGGGAAGCAAAAAAGTCTGTAGACTAAAAAAAAGTAGGTTTAGCATCTAATTTTCTCTAGTTTCTAGAATTACTGTAATATTTTTTTAGATCATGATTTTTCAGTCATGTATATAAAAAAAGTAAATTTTTAGATACTTATAATAAGCTAGATGATTAAAAACTTACCGTATAATTTGGACAGGCGCGTAGTATGGCTTTTCCTCTTGAAGACTGAATACGAAATTTCGAAGTCTTTCGCTTTCTACAGTATCCAGTTCCGGTAGATCATACTACAAAACATAAAAAACGTTTTAAAGCAATTCGTAATGTAATTCTACTTTTTTAACAGTGTAATCGATGGAAAAACTCACGAATTCTTCGGGTATTGATGTGAAAGCCTGTACGCCGAGCACGTTATTGCAAAACATAGGATCAACACTCTTTCCGACGTAAATTAATATCTGATCGCCGGCGTCCATGAGAAAAACGCCCCGGAAGTCAAGTTTTTCGGCTGAAAGATGTAGCCTGGGAGGTTGAGGGCAAACTTTGCCATCAATGTCTTTGGAATTATTGTCATCCAGGGCGTGAACGGGATAAAGATCGGGATAGACCATTTGGATGAGTTGGGAAAGTGGTAGCGCCTTCATTTGACACATCGCGTACACTCTATCGTCGAGACGCGTACTCGTGCCAGACCTAAATGCAATCTGCATTTTGAAAACAAAAAAAAATAGTCATTAATTCTTAATTCTGTTTTTTAAATCATTAATTCCGTTAATTTATAGCCGCATCAACATTGAGATTATTAGCGACTATCTTAATTCTGTGTATCTCAAATAATAATATTTATATCCCACATTTAAATAAAATTTATTTCGAGCATTTTTCTTCTGTCTCAAATACAATTTTTATTCGATTTCTGCAATATATTGCAGAATATTTCGAAACATTTTTCTATAAATTAGTGATTCTTGAAAAAAATGAACTGCTTAATTTTTTTAAGATTTTTAAAATTGATTTTTTTATTTAATTTATTTGGATTTAGAAATTTAAAATTAGGAAAAAATTATCTTTACAAGGGAAAAAGGTAAAATATATTTTCCTACGTAAAAATGTCTGAGGTTTTCAAAAAAACATTGAAAATATGTTTTAAAAAATCGTGGCGGATGATTATTAAGATACACACTTACGCATTTAATCAACGCTATTATGTAAAGTGGCAAAAGTTTCAAGTTTCCAGGTGCCCAGAGGCCGCCAGCAGTTGAAGATTGCGACAATTTGTACGCCGACAATACATCGATCGCAACGTTTATCAGTGCGTCCCTCGCGTCTGATAACGAGGATTGTTGAGATCTGTCCACGGCTAAAATTGCAATTGAATTAATTACATAAAATATAAGAAAGACACAACTAAAATTACAATGAATTTAATTACATAAAATATAAGAAAGACACGATTAAAATTGCAATGAATTTAATTACATAAAATATAAGAGAGACACGATTAAAATTGCAATGAATTTAATTACATAAAATATAAGAAAGACACAACTAAAATTACAATGAATTTAATTACATAAAATATAAGAAAGACACGATTAAAATTGCAATGAATTTAATTACATAAAATATAAGAAAGACACGACTAAAATTGCAATAAATTTAATTACATAAAATATAACAAAGACACGATTAAAATTGCAATGAATTTAATTACATAAAATATAACAAAGACACGATTAAAATTGCAATGAATTTAATTACATAAAATATAACAAAGACACGATTAAAATTGCAATGAATTTAAATACATAAAATACAAGAAAGACACGACTAAAATTGCAATGAATTTAATTACATAAAATATAAGAAAGACACGATTAAAATTGCAATGAATTTAATTACATAAAATATAAGAAAGACACGATTAAAATTGCAATGAATTTAATTACATAAAATATAAGAAAGACACGATTAAAATTGCGATGAATTTAATTACAAAAAATATAAGAAAGACACGATTAAAATTGCAATGAATTTAATTACATAAAATATAAGAAAAACACGACTAAAATTGCAATGAATTTAATTACATAAAATATAAGAAAGACACGATTAAAATTGCAATGAATTTAATTACATAAAATATAAGAAAGACACGATTAAAATTGCAATGAATTTAATTACATAAAATATAAGAAAGACACGACTAAAATTGCAATGAATTTAATTACATAAAATATAACAAAGACACGATTAAAATTGCAATGAATTTAATTACATAAAATATAAGAAAGACACGACTAAAATTGCAACGAATTTAATTACATAAAATATAAGAGATTTTATCGGCAAATAAATTAGAGAATTACAAACTTATTGCTTACCCATCTTGGACAAAAGTCCAACTATGCCCTGTTGATCTGCGGAATACAGAATATCGCTCATGCTCGAAGACACTGGTAAACACAATGTGTGTACCCTGATTCGTCGTTCTCCTAGAATAATAAACTGCATGAAAACTCCAAAAAGATGAAACGAGGAAAATTCGCATAACACTCAACACCAAAATTTCAGAACATTTGCGATCTATTTAATACAAAAAAAAAGCTTTTTATCATGACGTTATCAATAATTTGTCACAAAATAAAAATCCTTATCACTTTGATATAAATAAATGTATTTCAGGAAAATTAAAAAGAGATTTTTCGGGGTATCAATAAATCCGAGTTTCGCGAATTTTTTTATTGCTTGAAAATATATATTTTTTAAATAATCTGAGAATTCTGAATTTAAAAAATTTAGATCAATGCGAATAATTTTATGATACTTCGGGATTTTTTTTTTTAAATGTCATTTTCACGATATTTTGCGTTTTAGGGATACAATCGGGTAATTCGAATGCTAAATGGGATTTGATAGGAAAAATAAAGGATATTATACCTTTACTAGATGTGTAGAGCAAAGCTGCCTGGAAACAGACACTCTGAACGTCCGAAAGATTTTCCTCTATCGAAACTTGCATACCAAAACCCGCGTCGGGATTTACGTTTGGCAGGCTCAACAAATCGGTCGATCTTACGAAGAAGTTACCGTGGAAAGTGTGAATACTCAATCCCCGCGTACAACGTATCCTCATTACAGCTTCGAAACCGATTTTTCGTGTGAGATAACGACGCAACATTTTTTCTAAAGTTTCGCTGTGTTGTGGCTTGTTCGTTCGGAATAGAGGCATATGATACATGCAACCACCAGAAAATTTACACATTCCAGCTGTAATGACAAAAACGCCACATTTAGTCGTTGAATTTTAAGATAAAACTTCGAAAATCGATTATAGAATTTCTGTTCAGAAATATTAATTTATTCAAAGATTAATTTTTTTTTCTTCTGCTTTGTTTTCGTAAAAAAAGTGCAATGTTAAAAAAATTTACTAGAAAATTACAGTACCAGAGTGGAAGTTTTTATTCACAACCTGTACTACAAATTTCTTGTCAATCTGTATGAGATATTTAAAGTAATAGTACTGGAAAAGATTTGAGAAATTTGTAAATTTACTGTTACAAAATACTAGTAATTTACATTCTGTATTCTTTTTGCATGCCGTTTGTAAATTTCAAGCACATGTTTATTATAAAATCAAAATCTACCTACAATGAAAACAACGTTTTTGAATTTCTGAAATTACAATCGTGGTTGACTGAAAATTTATTATCCACATTCAATATTTTTGTTTCCAAGATGCATGAAAATTAACATCTTGAAAAATTCCATGATGATGATCTTCTAATTTTTATACAGATATAAAAGTCCTGTATATGAATTTACAAATCGGTTAACTAATATTAAGAACTTGACTGAAATTTTACAATTTTGATCATGTAATAAATAGATTACTGCAGAAGTTTT
Source organism: Ephialtes manifestator (assembly GCA_963970395.1). NCBI lineage: Eukaryota > Metazoa > Arthropoda > Insecta > Hymenoptera > Ichneumonidae > Ephialtes > Ephialtes manifestator. The sequence continues at coordinate 18,943,867 of OZ019982.1, forward strand.
GGAATTTTCATAAAAATATTTGAAAATTCAATCTTTATGTACATAAATTGACACTACGCTGTTAGAAAAGATTGGAAGTATTTATTCATAAACTCGTAATAGAAATTTAATATACAATTGTGGGATAAAATTCATGTACTTTAAGTAAAATTAAAGCAAATTATTAAAATTCAAGTACTTTTACTGTAAAATTAAAGCAAATTATTGAATGTGCTGTACCATACATTAATTTTACATTACACTTGTATACTAAATTTAATATACTAGTTTAACTTCCAGTAAAAGTACACTAAATTTCAAGTAGATTTTTTTTACAGTGTACTAATGTTAACTTTATACTGAATGTTATACTAATCATTATTTCATACACCAGTTTTATAAATTTCTTATTACTTGTTACAGTAAATTTACAATCTTTTTTAACATTGTGGTTTAGAAAAAATGTCTGGATGTATGTGGGGCATTCCATCCCGTTTCGACCTGGTTTTGACCTCGAACTCTCCGATTTGGCTCATTATTTTTTACAGGCTTAGTTGGACCCTCAACTGCACATTTTTTTTTTAAGTCCATTTTTTAAAAATATGTTTTTAAAGTGACATAGAAAATCCCATAATTTAAAAATCTGATAAAATTCTGAAAAATACTTTGTTCAATAACAAAATTATCTAGCTGATAGTCAAAGTTGGGAAGATTTTCCTTCTTACAGTTTTTAAGCTTTTTTTATTTAAAAAAATTATTAAAAAATAGAAAAAATTATTAATCTACTACAGGCGATTGGTCAAATGTTTATTTATGTAAAACCGAATTTTTCAAAATTTTTTCAGATTTGTAGGAAATTGTTCAGATTTTTCCGAACTATGCAAATTTTTTTTAAATATATTTTTAAAGTGACATAGAAAACCCCATAATTTAGAAATCTGATAAAATTCTGAAAAATACTTTGTTCAATAACAAAATTATCTAGCTGATAGTCAAAGTGGGGAAGATTTTTCTTCTTATAGTTTAAAAACTATAAGAAGAAAAGGGGGTAAAATTTTTTTTCTTATAGTTTAAAAACGATAAGAAGAAAAATCCTCCCCACTTTGACTAGAAGCTAGATAATTTTGTTATTGAATAAAGTATTTTTTCAGAATTTTTTCAGATTTTTTAATTATGGGATTTTCTATGTCACTTTAAAAACATATTTTAAAAAAATGGACTTAAAAAAAAAATGTGCAGTTGAGGGTACAACTAAGCCTGTAAAAAATAATGAGTCAAATCGGAGAGGTCGAGGTCAAATCCAGGTCGAAACGGGATGCAATGCCCCAATGTGTGTGTGTGGCAGACTTGCAAAATTCAAACCGCTGTATATCGAAAACGGCTTTAACAATCAAGCTGAAATTTGACACGTTGGTAGAATAGCAACGCCCCTTCCTATGTATACATTTTCGAAAAAATTGAAAAAAAAAATTCAGATTTTATAAGACTTTCAATTTTTCGAAAAATGTCTGTATGTTCTCTATCTTTCGCAATTTTTCAGCTAATGAGTTAAATAGTTCTGAACAAATAGAGAAATAAAAAATGAAGGTCGGTATTGAATTTGAGCGAAATCCATAAAGCGGTTTAGATTTTATAAAATTTTGATTTTTCGAAAAAAATTTGTTTTCGTTCTTATTTAAGTTAAGTTCGACCAAACCTGCTCAAATATTTTGCAAGGTAAAATTAACATCCAGTTGTAGTAGATATCGAATTTGGTGAAGATTGGTAAAGTGGTTCAGATTTTATAAGACATTGAATTTTTCAAAAAAATCTTTGTATGTTCTCTAGCTGCCACAAATTTTTAGATAATGAGCTTAAACAGTTTTTGACGAATAAAGCAATGAAAAATGACGATCGGTATTGAATTTAAGCGAAATACATAAAGCGGTTTAGATTTTAGAGAATTTTGAATTTATGAAAATTTTTGTTTTCGTACTTCTTTGATTTGTATTTAAAATACGGATGCAAAGTAGAACTTTGCACATTGCTTCGTCAATAATTTTCATCTTTCGCAAAGCTTCCTCTATGAGGAAGCCGAAAATAAAATAAAGAAACTTCCTCATAGAGGCGGCGTTGCAAAAAATGAAAATTAATGAGGAAGCAATGTGCAAAAGTTCTACTTTACATCTTTTTTAATTCTGTGTCTGTTAGAGAAAAAAAAGTTGAATTGTTAATACTTACATAGAGTTGCTAAATCGCTGTATTGACTATTCAACAGAAAGAGATCAACCGCGATTTGTTGACCGCTGCAATCGAGAGCGAGTCTTTTGTAGAAATCGGTTGCAGGATTCAAGTGTGGCACGTCTTTACTAGCTCGCGAATTAGGATCTTCTCGTGGCTGAAGAGCTCCAGGTCCCAAATTTGGTAAACATGTTTGGAATACAGTCACTCGACCTCCCGTCGGAGACTGTAAATTTAGTGTAATAATCGTTCGTGAAATTTACATCATTCATTTTTACATACAGCGAAAGAAATCTTTGCTTTTGTACATTTTGTGTTTCGGAATTTTTATTTTTTCTCCAGAGCTCGTTCCAATTTTTTATCAAGCAGTCATTATGATTTCTTATATTTATTTATTTATTTATTTAAACAAATGATATCATTCTTTAACTACAGTATTACTACTGAAAATAAAATATAAAAAAATGATGGATTACCATTAGTTTGAATGCAGCTTGTAAGCCCGCTCCAAGTGCACTATTGGTGTCGTGAGTACCGTCAAATTTCGTCGGCAATTGAGCTAGTAAATCCCTTATCAGTTCCTCTCTTTCCTTGAGATTAACAATCAAATTGTCGGGACACGGTAGAAAAACATCTGAAACAAGTAAAAACTCATTGTTGTCGCAAAGAACTCGTAAATTGTATAATTATTGTAATTTTTATTGTTGTGTATAAATACCATCGACGTCGAGCATAATTAACTCGTGTGGCTGTGATACGTTTTCGGGCATACTAAAATAGTGCACCGTCGAGTCGATAGCGATAAAACCAACTTGTGTTCTACCGTCGCCAGGTAATTTTGTCAATTCCTCAGCAATTGTTTCGCAAACTACGCTGAGATAACCCGATTCCACTGCGAGCCTCGACACGTCCAGAAGGAAAAGATAAACTGCTGGTTGAGGAGGACGGAGCTAAAGATTAAAAAAAAAACGTTAATTTGTGTGTGTATATATATATAGAAATTTAATATGATTTCACTGGAAGTTTTTATACATAAACTAGTATATTAAATTTAATATATAGGCTAATCACACGCGCTGGCGCGCGTGCCTGAAAAGCTTTTGCGCTGCTGCGCTCTTATAAAACTTTAAAAACTTAAAACTTCCGCTACAGCGGCCGTCCTTTTATGTCAAATTTGACACCAAACTGAACTTGTTTACCACGGACTTTCCTAGCAACCAATCACAGGACGAATAAAACGATGATAATGCTTTTTCCGTTACTCATGAACTTTTTAAAGGCGGATCGCAAAAAGACATGTAAGCGGTATTTTCAGGGGTAGAATATGCGACTTGAGAATGATAGTGAAGGCCAAAATTCGATATCTTGAAGAAATAAAAATTTAGGTTCTTTAGGTGGGATTTTCCGACCAAAAGTCGGATCGGCGAAGAACCGACCAAAAGTGACTTTTTTAAAAATCATCGCAAAAAGGCATGTAACCGGTATTTTCAGGGGTAGAATATGCGACTTGAGAATGATAGTGAAGGCCAAAATTCGATATCTTGAAGAAATAAAAATTTAGGTTCTTTAGGTGGGATTTTCCGACCAAAAGTCGGATCGGCGAAGAACCGACCAAAAGTGACTTTTTTAAAAATCATCGCAAAAAGGCATGTAACCGGTATTTTCAGGGGTAGAATATACGACTTGGGAATGATAGTGAAGGCCAAAATTCAATATCTTGAAGAAATAAAAATTTAGGTTCTTTAGGTGGGATTTTCCGACCAAAAGTCGGATCTGCGAAGAACCGACCAAAAGTGACTTTTTAAAAAATCATCGCAAAAAGGCATGTAACCGGTATTTTCAGGGGTAGAATATGCGACTTGAGAATGATAGTGAAGGCCAAAATTCGATACCTTGAAGAAATAAAAATTTAGGTTCTTTAGGTTGGATTTTCCGACCAAAAGTCGGATCGGCGAGGAACCGACCAAAAGTGACTTTTTTAAAAATCATCGCAAAAAGGCATGTAACCGGTATTTTCAGGGGTAGAATATGCGACTTGAGAATGATAGTGAAGGCCAAAATTCGATACCTTGAAGAAATAAAAATTTAGGTTCTTTAGGTTGGATTTTCCGACCAAAAGTCGGATCGGCGAGGAACCGACCAAAAGTGACTTTTTTAAAAATCATCGCAAAAAGGCATGTAACCGGTATTTTCAGGGGTAGAATATGCGACTTGGGAATGATAGTGAAGGCCAAAATTCAATATCTTGAAGAAATAAAAATTTAGGTTCTTTAGATTGGATTTTCCGACCAAAAGTCGAATCGGCGAAGAACCGACCAAAAGTGACTTTTTTTAAAAATCATCGCAAAAAGGCATGTAACCGGTATTTTCAGGGGTAGAATATGCGACTTGAGAATGATAGTGAAGGCTAAAATTCGATATCTTGAAGAAATAAAAATTTAGGTTCTTTAGGTTGGATTTTCCGACCAAAAGTCGGATCGGCGAAGAACCGACCAAAAGTGACTTTTTTTAAAATCATCGCAAAAAGGCATGTAACCGGTATTTTCAGGGGTAGAATATGCGACTTGAGAATGATAGTGAAGGCCAAAATTCGATACCTTGAAGAAATAAAAATTTAGGTTCTTTAGGTTGGATTTTCCGACCAAAAGTCGGATCTGCGAAGAACCGACCAAAAGTGACTTTTTAAAAAATCATCGCAAAAAGGCATGTAACCGGTATTTTCAGGGGTAGAATATGCGACTTGAGAATGATAGTGAAGGCCAAAATTCAATATCTTGAAGAAATAAAAATTTAGGTTCTTTAGATTGGATTTTCCGACTAAAAGTTGGATCTGCGAAGAACCGACCAAAAGTGACTTTTTTTTAAATCATCGCAAAAAGGCATGTAACCGGTATTTTCAGGGGTAGAATATGCGACTTGAGAATGATAGTGAAGGCCAAAATTCGATATCTTGAAGAAACAAAAATTTAGGTTCTTTAGGTTGGATTTTCCTACCAAAAGTCGGATCGGCGAAGAACCGACCAAAAGTGACTTCTTTAAAAATCATCGCAAAAAGGCATGTAACCGGTATTTTCAGGGGTAGAATATACGACTTGAGAATGATAGTGAAGGCCAAAATTCGATATCTTGAAGAAATAAAAATTTAGGTTCTTTAGGTTGGATTTTCCTACCAAAAGTCGAATCGGCGAAGAACCGACCAAAAGTGACTTTTTTAAAAATCATCGCAAAAAGGCATGTAACCGGTATTTTCAGGGGTAGAATATGCGACTTGGGAATGATAGTGAAGGCCAAAATTCAATATCTTGAAGAAATAAAAATTTAGGTTCTTTAGGTTGGATTTTCCGACCAAAAGTCGGATCGGCGAGGAACCGACCAAAAGTGACTTTTTTTAAAATCATCGCAAAAAGGCATGTAACCGGTATTTTCAGGGGTAGAATATGCGACTTGAGAATGATAGTGAAGGCCAAAATTCGATATCTTGAAGAAATAAAAATTTAGGTTCTTTAGGTTGGATTTTCCGACCAAAAGTCGAATCGGCGAAGAACCGACCAAAAGTGACTTTTTTAAAAATCATCGCAAAAAGGCATGTAACCGGTATTTTCAGGGGTAGAATATGCGACTTGAGAATGATAGTGAAGGCCAAAATTCGATATCTTGAAGAAATAAAAATTTAGGTTCTTTAGGTTGGATTTTCCGACCAAAAGTCGAATCGGCGAAGAACCGACCAAAAGTGACTTTTTTAAAAATCATCGCAAAAAGGCATGTAACCGGTATTTTCAGGGGTAGAATATGCGACTTGGGAATGATAGTGAAGGCCAAAATTCAATATCTTGAAGAAATAAAAATTTAGGTTCTTTAGGTTGGATTTTCCGACCAAAAGTCGAATCGGCGAAGAACCGACCAAAAGTGACTTTTTTAAAAATCATCGCAAAAAGGCATGTAACCGGTATTTTCAGGGGTAGAATATGCGACTTGAGAATGATAGTGAAGGCCAAAATTCGATACCTTGAAGAAATAAAAATTTAGGTTCTTTAGGTTGGATTTTCCGACCAAAAGTCGGATCTGCGAAGAACCGACCAAAAGTGACTTTTTAAAAAATCATCGCAAAAAGGCATGTAACCGGTATTTTCAGGGGTAGAATATGCGACTTGAGAATGATAGTGAAGGCCAAAATTCAATATCTTGAAGAAATAAAAATTTAGGTTCTTTAGATTGGATTTTCCGACCAAAAGTCGGATCTGCGAAGAACCGACCAAAAGTGACTTTTTAAAAAATCATCGCAAAAAGGCATGTAACCGGTATTTTCAGGGGTAGAATATGCGACTTGAGAATGATAGTGAAGGCCAAAATTCAATATCTTGAAGAAATAAAAATTTAGGTTCTTTAGATTGGATTTTCCGACTAAAAGTTGGATCTGCGAAGAACCGACCAAAAGTGACTTTTTTTTAAATCATCGCAAAAAGGCATGTAACCGGTATTTTCAGGGGTAGAATATGCGACTTGAGAATGATAGTGAAGGCCAAAATTCGATATCTTGAAGAAACAAAAATTTAGGTTCTTTAGGTTGGATTTTCCTACCAAAAGTCGGATCGGCGAAGAACCGACCAAAAGTGACTTTTTTAAAAATCATCGCAAAAAGGCATGTAACCGGTATTTTCAGGGGTAGAATATACGACTTGAGAATGATAGTGAAGGCCAAAATTCGATATCTTGAAGAAATAAAAATTTAGGTTCTTTAGGTTGGATTTTCCTACCAAAAGTCGAATCGGCGAAGAACCGACCAAAAGTGACTTTTTTAAAAATCATCGCAAAAAGGCATGTAACCGGTATTTTCAGGGGTAGAATATGCGACTTGGGAATGATAGTGAAGGCCAAAATTCAATATCTTGAAGAAATAAAAATTTAGGTTCTTTAGGTTGGATTTTCCGACCAAAAGTCGGATCGGCGAGGAACCGACCAAAAGTGACTTTTTTTAAAATCATCGCAAAAAGGCATGTAATCGGTATTTTCAGGGGTAGAATATGCGACTTGAGAATGATAGTGAAGGCCAAAATTCGCTATCTTGAAGAAATAAAAATTTAGGTTCTTTAGGTTGGATTTTCCGACCAAAAGTCGAATCGGCGAAGAACCGACCAAAAGTGACTTTTTTAAAAATCATCGCAAAAAGGCATGTAACCGGTATTTTCAGGGGTAGAATATGCGACTTGAGAATGATAGTGAAGGCCAAAATTCGATATCTTGAAGAAATAAAAATTTAGGTTCTTTAGGTTGGATTTTCCGACCAAAAGTCGAATCGGCGAAGAACCGACCAAAAGTGACTTTTTTAAAAATCATCGCAAAAAGGCATGTAACCGGTATTTTCAGGGGTAGAATATGCGACTTGAGAATGATAGTGAAGGCCAAAATTCGATATCTTGAAGAAATAAAAATTTAGGTTCTTTAGGTTGGATTTTCCGACCAAAAGTCGGATCGGCGAAGAACCGACCAAAAGTGACTTTTTTTAAAATCATCGCAAAAAGGCATGTAACCGGTATTTTCAGGGGTAGAATATGCGACTTGAGAATGATAGTGAAGGCCAAAATTCGATATCTTGAAGAAATAAAAATTTAGGTTCTTTAGGTTGGATTTTCCGACCAAAAGTCGGATCGGCGAGGAACCGACCAAAAGTGACTTTTTTTAAAATCATCGCAAAAAGGCATGTAACCGGTATTTTCAGGGGTAGAATATGCGACTTGAGAATGATAGTGAAGGCCAAAATTCGATATCTTGAAGAAATAAAAATTTAGGTTCTTTAGGTTGGATTTTCCGACCAAAAGTCGGATCGGCGAGGAACCGACCAAAAGTGACTTTTTTTAAAATCATCGCAAAAAGGCATGTAACCGGTATTTTCAGGGGTAGAATATGCGACTTGAGAATGATAGTGAAGGCCAAAATTCGATATCTTGAAGAAATAAAAATTTAGGTTCTTTAGGTTGGATTTTCCGACCAAAAGTCGGATCTGCGAAGAACCGACCAAAAGTGACTTTTTCAAAATCACTAGGCTAATCACACGCTCTGGCGTGCGTGCCTGAAAAGCTTTTGCGCTGCTGTATCCTTACAAAACTTTAAAAACTTAAAAGTTGCGCTGCAGCGCCCGTCCTCGTATGTCAAATTTGACACCAAACGGAACTTGTTTACCACGGACTTTCGTAGCAACCAATCACAGGACGAATAAAACGATGACAATGCTTTCCGTTACTCATGAACTTTTTAAAGGAGGACAAGTGTAATGTAAAATTAATGTATGATACGGCACATGAAATGATTTACTTTAATTTTACAGTAAAAATACTTGAGTTTTAATAATTTGCTTTCAATTTACTGGAAAAGTACATAAATTTTATACCTCAATTGTATATTAAATTTCGATTACGAGTTTATGCATAAAAACTTTCAGTCTTTTCAAAAAGTGTAAGTTTAATAATTAATATTTTAGTGTCCTCATAGAGAAAGCTTTGTTTTCGTGGAAAAAATAAATATCTAGATTTTGATTGACAGACAAAAGTGGTTTAGAAAAAATGTCCGGATGGATGTGTGTATGTGTGGTAGGCTTGCAAAATTTAAACGGCTGTATTCTCAATAACGGCTTTAATAATCAAGCTGAAATTTATGAAAAAGTTCAGATATCCCGTCAGATTTTATAAGACTTTGACAATTTTTCGAAAAAAAGTCTGTACGCTCTCTAGTTTTCGCAATTTTCTGGCTAATAAGCTAAATAGTTGTTAACAAATAGAGCAATGTAAGAGGATCGTTGGCATTGAAATTGAACTGAATCTATCAAGCGCTTTGGATTTGACGGAATTTCGAATTTTCGAAAAATTGATGTTATCGTTCTAATTCAAATCAACTTCGACCAACGCAGCTTGAATTTCCTACAAGGGCGAACTAATATCCAGCTCTTGTAATCTTAGACACATTTACATAAAAATAGGAGAAAAAGTCGCGCCTTTTACATTCCATACTTTTTTTATTTTCTAGATACCAAATTTTGGCCTTCACTAACGTTCCCAAGTCGCATATTGTACCTCGGAAAGTACTGGTTACAAGTCTTTTTACTATGATGTAAAAAAAAAGTAACTTTTTCCGATTCGGACTCCAGAATTCACTTTCGATCGAAAACCCAATCCAAAAAACCTAAATTTGTTTTTCTTCGAGATATCGAATTTTGTCCTTCAAAAAAGTTACTTTTTTTCCGATCCTGACTCCAGAATTCACAGATCCGATTTTCGATCGGAAAATCCAAGCTAATTTTTTTTTCTATAAGGATTAAGATTGCACCCGTCTTTATTCAATATTTATCTACAATAATTTTAATTTCTTTGTATTTAACATCGATTTGTGCGTAATAAATTTTTTTAAAAACTTACCATATATTCGCTGGGGGCAATGAATTCGATGGTACTAGTTTTAACTTCCGGTCGTCTCGATGGATCGCCATAAGATTTAGTCACCGGATCGAACTGGAACTCCTCGGGTACTGCAATAAAAATTCACGTGTCATGATCCGTGAAGTGAACGCCCTCGATTTATGGGCAAACGGTGCGTAACGTGTAGACATCTACTTACACTCGTTCACTCGATAGCACAAGTTACATTTCCATCTCTTCGAATCGACGAAATAAACGAATGGGTTTATGTACGTTCTGCATGCACGACATCGCACAATTGTGCTGCATTGTATCACTGGCAGATGCTAAAAAAACAAAAACAAATCCACAGTCAAATAATAACCCTGCAATAACATATGAAGCATTCTCTGTCAATTCAGTCACTTTTCTTTCTATCCTCTCCGATTTGCCCTGTAATTGGTTATATGAATGTACCACTAAAAGACACTCTATGTGAATTTTCCCAGATTTTTAAATATAATTTTTCAGAAAATGGCTTTTTTTATTCAAGTGCAAATATCTCAGAATTTTGAAGTTACTGAAAAAAAATGTCTGCACATAAAAGTTGTCGTTTATTGTTAGCTTTCGAGCGGAATATTCCAAATAATTGTCACGTTCCTGTGAGTATGATTTTTATCCGAAAAATGGAGGAATTATTTTTTAATTAAAAAAAGGATATTTGTTTTTTACTGAAAAAATTACAGAGTATTGCTACATGGCTGTTGATATCACAAAAAAATCGCCAGAGTGGCGCCTATCGATCTTCTGGTATTAAAAAATGCATTTGTGTGAAAGTTCCGAAAAACGGGGGCATTATTATTTTTTTGATAAAAAAAGGTTACTTTTTTTGGCTAATAAAATTACAGAGTATTCTTGCATGACTGTATATATTGCAAAAAAATCATCAGAGTGGCAAGGATCGAGCTTACGGTATTAAAAAAAATTATTCGTGTGGAAGTTTCGAAAAACGGGGGAATTATTTTTTTTATACCGGAAGCTCGATCCGTACCACTCTGATGATTTTTTTGCAATATCTACAGTCATGCACGAATACTCTGTAATTTTATTAGCCAAAAAAAAGTAACCTTTTTTTCTCAAAAAAATAATAATGCCCCCGTTTTTCGGAACTTTCACACAAATGCATTTTTCAATACCAGAAGATCGATCGGTGCCACTCTGGCGATTTTTTTGTGATATTAACAGTCATGTAGCAATACTCTGTAATTTTTTCAGTAAAAAAAAAATATCCTTTTCTAATTAAAAAATAATTCCTCCATTTTTCGGAAAAAAATCATACTCACAGGAACGTGACAATTATTTGGAATATTCCGCTCGAAAGCTAACAATAAACGACAACTTTTATGTACTGACATTTTTTTTCAGTAACTTCAAAATTCTGAGATATTTGCACTTGAATAAAAAAAGGCATTTTCTGAAAAATTATTTTAATAAATCTGGAAAAATTCACATAGAGTGTCTTTTAATGGTACATTTATATAACCAATTACAGGGCAAATCGGAGAGGGTCGAAAAAAAAGTGGCTGAATTGACAGAGAATGCTACATATGGGTCATTCCACGGGATTTCGCACAAAAAAAAACCCGACCGACTCCAATTTTCGCCTAATTTTTTTATATTGTTGACTATGTCAAACGGAGCATCTGTGAATTTTTTGAGAATTTTATTCTTATATTTCGACGAGCCATAAAATAAAAGGTGAAAAAAATGAAAAAAAAATCTGACGTCAAGTGGAATAATGATATCGACAAAAATAACTAGGTCAAAATTTTCGTAATTCAACACAGTTTACGGTAAAAATAATCAAAATAATAAATGTAACTTCTATTTTATTTATGTCTTTTACCAAGAAAAGGTACCATTTCGCTAATTTGGCCCCCTCCGATTTCAATACAAAAAATCACGAATATACTACATGGAGTCCCAAACATTTTAAGCACAAGCCCAAGATGGAGAACGCATTTTACCGATTTTTAAAAAAATATTTCGGGTAATTGATTTTTTAAATTTTCTTCCAATCTTCTGCGTATTTTTTTATGTAATTGGTAATATTAAAAGGAGCTTATGTGATTTTTTTCATAATTTTATATGTAGATGTACTCGATTCATTAAATGTAATCGAATTACAAATTTTTAAAATTGTATTTTCGTTGCGTCTTTTACAAAAAAAGGTACCATTTCACTTATATGGACCTCTCCGATTAAGTTAAAAAAATAACAAAATTACTATACGCCTCAGGCGTATCTCGCGACGCTAGCGCTCGAGCGGCCACTGCGTGCGTAACGAGACGATCAGCTGATCGCTTTCTTTTTTTTTAATTTTTAAAATTTGTAATTCGATTACATTTAATGAATCGAATACATCTACATATAAAATTATAAAAAAAATCACATAAGCTCCTTTTAATATTACCAATTACATAAAAAATTACGCAGAAGATTGGAAGAAAACTAAAAAAATCAATTACCCGAAATATTTTTTTAAAAATGGGTAAAATGCGTTCTCCATCTTGGGCTTGTGCTTAAAATGTTTGGGACTCCATGTAGTATATTCGTGATTTTTTGTATTGAAATCGGAGGGGGCCAAATTAGCGAAATGGTACCTTTTCTTGGTAGAAGACATAAATAAAATAGAAGTTATGTTTATTTTTTATTTTGATTATTTTTACCGTAAACTGTGTTGAATTACGAAAATTTTGACCTAGTTATTTTTGTCGATATCATTATTCCACTTGACGTCAGATTTTTTTTTCATTTTTTTCACCTTTTATTTTATGGCTCGTCGAAATATAAGAATAAAATTCTCAAAAAATTCACAGACGCTCCGTTTGACATAGTCAACAATATAAAAAAATTAGGCGAAAATTGGAGTCGGTCGGATTTTTTTTTTGTGCGAGATCCCGTGGAATGACCCATATATAAACTCAGATATGGCAACGTTAACTTACATTCAAGTCTTTAAAAGGGTGTATCAAAACTCCCAATGGAAGCCTGCATTTTTGCAACAGGGAATTCGATTCCGGTATTTTTGTTAGCGTACATCTGAAAATACTGTGCAAAAAAAAAAGAGAAAAGTATAATTAACGGAGGTTCTTTATTTAAAGAATTTTTGAATATTCGAAATAGATTGAAAAACTTACTCAGAGCTGCAGTTTACACTATCCAAAAATTCTTGGTGCAATTTGATTTTTGGCGGTTCGACTTTTTCCGGAGGCAATACATTTCTGCATTGCAATAGATCGACTGATTGTTGACCCTAATGCACGAAGAATTTGTTAAATTTAACCATCGGATTGTAATATCATTTTTGTGTAAGGCAAAAGTGTATTTTTTTGTACATTTCTTACCCACAACTCGTTAAATCCCGATTGTGTAACATTTAGATTTCCCATTTGAGTATTCATCTGATTCATTTGATCTGGATATGATGCAGTTGGATATCTCTTGGCCATATTGTCTAGTGGAACGTTGGACATTTGTCCAAGGTATGGAGTACGAAGGTCATATTTATTTTGCTGAAAGAAATAAAGATGTAGGAATGGATTTTCCTAATTGCAAACAAAAAACACTAATTTACTAATTTATTGACTACTTTTTCTAGAGTTTTATTTTCTCAGTTTGAAAGGACGTTCGATCGATTTTAGACAAAAAAATCTTGGAAACAAAAATATTGAAAATATTGTGGATAATAAATTTTCGATCAACCACGACTGTAATTTCAGAAATTCAAAAATGTTGTTTTCATTGTAGGTAGATTTTGATTTTACAATAAACATGTGCATGAAATTTATAAACGACATACAAAAAGAATACAGAATGTAAATTACTAGTATTTTGTAACAGTTAATTTATAAATTTCTCAAATCTTTTCCAGTAATGTTACTTTAAATATCTAATACAAATTGACAAGTAATTTGTGGTACAGGTTGTGAATAAAAACGTCCACTCTGGTAGTGTAATTTTCTAGTAAATTCTTTAACAGTATAATATAACGAACAACTATAAAATTAACATTAGTAGTGTAAATTTATGTACATGAACATTAAATTTTCAAATATTTTAATGAAAATTACAAAACTTCTGTAGTAATCTATTTATTACATGACCTAAATTGTAAAATTTCAGTTGACTTTTTAATATTAGTTAACCGATTTGGAAATTCATATACAGGACTTTTATATCTGTATAAAAATTAGAAAATCATCATCATGGAATTTTTCAAAATGTTAATTTTCATGCATCTTGGAAACAAAAATATTGAATGTGGATAATAAATTTTCAGTCAACCACGACTGTAATTTCAGAAATTCAAAAACGTTGTTTTCATTGTAGGTAGATGTTGATTTTATAATAAACATGTGCGTGAAAATTTACAAACGACATGCAAAAAGAATACAGAATGTAAATTACTAGTATTTTGTAACAGTTAATTTACAAATTTCTCAAATCTTTTCCAGTAATGTTACTTTAAATATCTAATACAAATAGACAAGAAATCTGTGGTAGAGGTTGTGAATAAAAACTTCCACTCTGGTAATGTAATTTTCACTTGTAATATCACAAGAGCTTTGAAATTATCGGATATTTCCTGACAGGTTCGTTGCAAACAAATGAACGAATTAAGTTTTCCAGGTTAAAAAACCTGGAGGGAAATATCAGATTAATTTCGAAGCTCGAGTGGTATTCGGGGGATTATTTTTTCTATTCAAATTGCGACAAATGGAATTGCACCATGAGACAAAAATTATCATTCCGACAAGGAAATTTCATAATCAGAACAAAAACCTTTTAATTCATGTTTAAAGTATTGCAGTTAAATACACAATTGTTATAGACATTTGTATATTGATTCCAGACTGAGGTTTTCGATTTAATCGTATTAACAGGGACATTTCCCTTCACTTTTTCATCAATAGTTTGCAAGGATTCAACTCCAAACCTACTCATATCAAATAAAAATCCTTTGACTGCCACAATAAAATTCAATCTGTCAGTTTGACAGATGGTTGACACGGCTAAATGATTTTTTGTTTTATATATATAACCAACACGCAAAATTATCAAAAAATTATCACTTGTAATACCACAAGAGCTTTGAAATTATCGGATATTTCCTGACAGGTTCGTTGCAAACAAATGAACGAGTCAAGTTTTCCAGGTTAAAAAATCACGAGCGCGTAGCGCGAGTGATTTTTCTGGAAAACTTGACGAGTTTATTTGTTTGCAGGGAACCTGGAGGGAAATATCAGATTAATTTCGAAGCTCGAGTGGTATTCGGGGGATTATTTTTTCTATTCAAATTGCGACAAATGGAATTGCACCATGAGACAAAAATTATCATTCTGACAAGGAAATTTCATAATCAGAACAAAAACCTATGTTGCATCCAACACATATTTTCTCTCTGCACAAAATGCAGTGAATTGCGCCCAAATCGATTTTTTACTCTTTTCTGTATTTGCCGGGACATTTTGTTTTATTTTTTTAGCGATGTTCTGAAGCGATTCATCACCAAATCGCTTTTTTGACTCACTCATATTGACGACCGTTAATAGTACCTTGACGTTTTAAAGATTCGCAGAGGTTACAAGTGTCAAAAAAATTATTGTTTATCGCTTAGCAACCGAGCCGGGAAATTTTCGAAAAATTATCGATATAATTTTACCCTAGCTGTACCACGTGATGTTGAATACCGCGCTCTGATTGGTCGAAATTTGGATGGGAAAAATAATCAGTATAATACTGTGTAGCTTGCCCCACGTGACGTCGAATGGTGCAATTCCATTGGACGAAATTTGGATGGGAAAAATAATCAGTATAATACCGTGTAGCTTGCCCCACGTGACGTCGAATAGTGCAATTCCATTGGTCGAAATTTGGATGGGAAAAATAATCAGTATAATACTGTGTAGATTGCCCCACGTGACGTCGAATGGTGCAATTCCATTGGTCGAAATTTGGATGGGAAAAATAATCAGTATAATACCGTGCTTGCCCCACGTGACGTCGAATGGTGCAATTCCATTGGTCGAAATTTGGATGGGAAAAATAATCAGTATAATACTGTGTAGCTTGCCCCACGTGACGTCGAATGGTGCAATTCCATTGGTCGAAATTTGGATGGGAAAAATAATCAGTATAATACCGTGCTTGCCCCACGTGACGTCGAATGGTGCAATTCCATTGGTCGAAATTTGGATGGGAAAAATAATCAGTATAATACCGTGTAACTTGCCCCACGTGACGTCGAATGGTGCAATTCCATTGGTCGAAATTTGGATGCGAAAAATAATCAGTATAATACCATGTAGCTTGCCCCACGTGACGTCGAATGGTGCAATTCCATTGGTCGAAATTTGGATGGGAAAAATAATCAGTATAATACTGTGTAGCTTGCCCCACGTGACGTCGAATGGTGCAATTCCATAGGTCGAAATTTGGATGGGAAAAATAATCAGTATAATACCGTGTAGCTTGCCCCACGTGACGTCGAATGGTGCAATTCCATTGGTCGAAATTTGGATGGGAAAAATAATCAGTATAATACCGTGTAGCTTGCCCCACGTGACGTCGAATGGTGCAATTCCATTGGTCGAAATTTGGATGCGAAAAATAATCAGTATAATACTGTGTAGATTGCCCCACGTGACGTCGAATGGTGCAATTCCATTGGTCGAAATTTGGATGGGAAAAATAATCAGTATAATACCGTGTAGCTTGCCCCACGTGACGTCGAATGGTGCAATTCCATTGGTCGAAATTTGGATGGGAAAAATAATCAGTATAATACCGTGTAGCTTGCCCCACGTGACGTCGAATGGTGCAATTCCATTGGTCGAAATTTGGATGGGAAAAATAATCAGTATAATACCGTGTAGCTTGCCCCACGTGACGTCGAATGGTGCAATTCGATTGGTCGAAATTTGGATGGGAAAAATAATCAGTATAATACTGTGTAGCTTGCCCCACGTGACGTCGGATGGTGCAATTCCATTGGTCGAAATTTGGATGGGAAAAATAATCAGTATAATACTGTGTAGCTTGCCCCACGTGACGTCGAATGGTGCAATTCCATTGGTCGAAATTTGGATGGGAAAAATAATCAGTATAATACCGTGTAGCTTGCCCCACGTGACGTCGAATGGTGCAATCCCATTGGTCGAAATTTGGATGGGAAAAATAATCAGTATAATACTGTGTAGCTTGCCCCACGTGACGTCGAATGGTGCAATTCCATTGGTCGAAATTTGGATGGGAAAAATAATCAGTATAATACAGTGTAGCTTGCCCCACGTGACGTCGAATGGCGCAATTCCATTGGTCGAAATTTAGATGGGAAAAATAATCAGTATAATACCGTGTAGCTTGCCCCACGTGACGTCGAATGGTGCAATTCCATTGGTCGAAATTTGGATAGGAAAAATAATCTAGTAAATTTTTTAAACAGTGTAACATAACGAACCAGTTGCTGGCCAGGTAATGGCGGCGCTCCAGGTCCGGGTGGCATCATTGGAACCTGTCCAGGAACTGACGGAGGAACAGCAGAATTTTTCGGAGGTCCCAGAGGAAGTCCAGCGACGTTAGGACCTCCTTGCGGTGGTTGCGTGCCATAAGCAGCCTGAGGATATTTCCGTTGACTAGTTAGATTCTGTTGACTACCGTAAGTACTTTGATTCGGTTGATTAACTCCAGTTGTTCCAGTCGGACCAGTCAATCCGGGCCGATTAACAAAGTTATTCTGTTGAGTCGTCGGATACTGTGTTTGAGGATTAGGCAGTGAAGGATGAGGTATTTGCGCGCCAGGAAGTTTTTCATTAAGCCCTTGATTCGGCAAATTATGTTGATTAATCGACGAACTAGCAAATAAATTTTGCGAACTCGAATTCACCGCTGGCATTACGTTTGAGGCTTGATTACCAATAGCAGATGTTCCACGAACGTTACCAACGGGATTCATGAGATTTCCCTTGTTTCCCTGCAATTGTTGCTGCGATTGTTGAAGATAAATCGGCATATTTTGCGTCGTCGTTCCGCTCGTCGATGGAGTAGGAGGAAAGTTTGAATTTTGCACTGACGATCCTTGGCTCATTGGCGCAGAACCGACATTTTGATGAATATCCGAATACGTCTGAGAAATCGTTCGAGAATTCGAGTTTGAATCGGCAATCGGATTTCTCCATGTCTGATTGGGAATCGTTCTTGTCGCTGCTGAAGAATTAGGCACAAACGAACTTTCTCCACCCACATTTGGATTAATCAACGGCGTGGGTTGCGATTGTATTGCGGAATACGGCTGAGGAATTGTCTGTGAATTATTCGAATTTGGATCCATGCTTGAAGTTCTCCAGCTTTGATTATGATTCGTTCCTGCTTGCGGCTGAGTCGAAACGTTCGATATCGATGGAGGAAATGAACTGTCCTTTCTCCAATTTGTTTGCGGCTGCGATTGAACCGAACTCTGAGCGTTTGGAGCGTTTGGCACATTTTGTCCTACGCTCAAATGGCTCGATTGTGGAATCGGACTTGGTCGATTATCGCCGCTCGTTTGTGAAGAAACATTACCTGGGATATTTCGTTGAGGACTTGGATAATCGTATTTTGTCGGTGTTAACGTTCTTTGAGATAAATTACCGGCTGAAATTTGCGAATCGGTGGATAAACTTTGAGATGTTATCGGGGTTGATTGTTGACTCGTTTGAGGAGCGTATGATGTCGCGTTTGTTAGCGTTTGTTGGGGCACGTTAGCGAATTGATTGCTCGTGCTTTGTTGGGGTGGATTAACGACTGGTGCCGATTGTCGAGGTGGCAATGCTCGCGGTGGCTGTGACATTGGGACGTGAGAAAGTGGCGCTTGTGAACCATTTATTGGCGGCATTGGCGGCCTTGGCAATTGTGGTCTGTATTGATTATGAAGATATTGCGTTGGCGATGGATCTCTTGACGCTTCGCGTGAAGGATCTCGCGATGATTGCGATGATGGAGTTCCTGAAATAATTATAAATATTGGCCACGTTATTTATTTATTTCCTTTTTACAAATAAGGTGATACAAAAAATATAAAAAATATAACATCTGATAAAGAAAACGGTGGGTGGGGGTCAAAATAGCGAATGGCTATAATAGCGAATTTCAAAACAAGGAAGTCTAAATATAGAATCGCCATCATTATGTAATTCGCTATTTTGATTGCATTTTAATAAGATTGGGGGCCAAAACAGCGAATGATCAAAATGGCGAATGGCTGAAATAGCGAATTTTATAATGATGGCCATTCTAGATTCAGACGTTCCTGATTTTGAAATTCGCCATTTTGGTCATTCGCTATTTTTACTCCCACCCAAAACGGTTATAAAAAGGTAACACTTCATAGAATTCTTTTATACATTAACTAGCCGATTAATTAAACATTACTTAGTATTTAGGTGACTTAATAGAAACTTTAGATGACATGAGGTTTCATTACTCATATCGCAGTACAGTGATTTTAACTTCTCGTACAAAACATTCAGTCGAGATTCCGAAGTATTGGACAGTGTCCCATTTATTAGCGAGATTGGAGAGCCGACTGATTGCTGATTTTGCCACAAGTCCTGGCAAGAATCTTTGAGGGAAATAATGGCACTTATTTTCCGATCGTGAATTTTTTTGTGCCAAATTATTTCTGTCGGAAGAAAAATGAGAACGTCGAACTTTGGAATTCATGGACCAAGAAACGACGATCTCAGTTTTTATCCGAGGATTTAATCGGGGCGGAGAAATTTGTAGATCTAGAGCGACGTTTTCTGTTTTTATTCAAAAAATTAATTGTGACAGAGAAAATCATGAACCAAGAGTAACGTTTTCAATTTTTATCCAAAAAATTAATTGTGACAAAGAAATTCATGGACCAAGAGTGACATTTTCAGTTATTATCCAAAAAATTAGTCGTGGCAGAAAAATTCAATTTACAGATTTTTGTTACCGACCGAGGAGTTTCATATTGCCTTAAGGCGAGGCGAAATCTACTCAGTCGGTAACAAAAACTGTAAACAATAGTATGGAGAAACCGTAGACATTTCGAGAAAAAGAAATATGTCACCGGAAGAGCAATTTAATTGTTCGTCCGGTGACATATTCCTTTTTTCCAAAATAAAAATAGCCTTCGAATAGCTGTGTCCGAAAAAAATGCAGTTATCTCTCTCGGACTCATGTGTCTCGTGGTACATGTTTCACCTCCCCTTAAGGTGATGTGAAACATTTATAGGTGCAAGAGAAATGAAACTAATGGCGCTCACAACGGATTGAGAAAGAAACACTGCGAAAATGTTTCACATCGTCTTAACGTGATGTGTTAGTGCTCGATCGGTAACAAAAACTGTAAAGCGTTGTTCTTGGTCACAATTGATGTTTCAGGCAAAATACGAGAAGTACTGAATGCATCTTGGCACTATGCAGTCAGTACTTCTCGACTTTTATGCGAAAAATCAACCGTGGCGAAGAATAACCCTTCGGGAAGATTCAGCTATCTCACTCGTACTTATGGCGAACTGAGAGAGACAGACGATATGTAATACATCACCTTAAGGCGAGGCGAAACCTACTCAGTCGGTAACAAAAACTGTAAACAAAAGTATGGAAACACCGTAAACATTTTGAGAAAAAGGAATATGTCACCGGAAGCGCAATTTAATTCTCCGTCCGGTGACATAGAGCTTTTTCTAAAAATAACAATGTCCTCCGAATGGCGATGTTCGGAAATTTTCAGATATCTCTCTTGCACTCATATGTCACGTGATACATGATTCACCTCCCCTTAAGGTGATGTGAAAGCTGAATGAGTGCGAGAGAGTTAGAAGTAATGTTGCAATCCCAAATTTCACCGCCACGGTTGATCATTTGGATAAAAGACGAGAAAGTCGTCCTGTATAATTGTTAGGCGGAGAGTGACTTTCTCATCGTTATCCAAAAGATCAACCGTTGCGGAGAAAATCGGATTACAGATTTAAGTACCGACCGGGAAGTTTCACATCACCTTAAGGCGAGTTGAAATATTCATGAGTGCGAGAAGGATAGCAAATATCTTTCGGAACAAGAATTCTCAGAAACTGGACATTTATTGGGAAAAATGAAAGTTTTACATCATGCAGAATTAAGAGATCAATGATGTAAAACTTTTCTTTTATAAAAAAACGTTCGGTGTCGTCTGAAAGATTGTTTACAGTTTTTGTTACCGACTGAGTAGGTTTCTCGTTCCTCGCCTTAAGGGTTCCTCGCCTTAAGGGTTCCTCGCCTTAAGGGTTCCTCGCCTTAAGGGCATGTGGCACAGATGTGATACAGACTCAGTCGGTAAAAAACCGGTTTCCCTATTTTCTCCGCAACTATTAATATTTCGGACGAAAACGAATTAGGTTTTCGTAACCAATAGATAGATGCATGAAAACCTAATTTGCTTTTGTCCGCAATATTCACAGTTGGGGAGAAAATAGGAAAACAGGTTTGTTACCGACTGAGTATGTGCCACATCTCCTTAAGAATGTTACGTCGAGCAAATATGCGGATTAAGCGCTTACCAGCAGAGTTAAAACTTTGTGGCGCACCATTTTGCGTGTGTTGTACGGCACTGGGCTGGCCATTTACCATCGGTGGTGGTCCACCCTTCAACGGAGCCGTTGAATCGACGTACGATTGGTATTGATAATTACCCGACTGAGACATTGCGCTGTCTGCTTTGTAAAAGAGAAAATAAAATAAATTAATAACTTGTGGTTTACCATTTTTATAAACTTTAACAAATTTATTTATTTCACTCGGTGCGAGAAACGCGGTTTTACGCATGCTTCGTGTGCATAAATCACCATTTTCACACCTTGTGAAAAAAAATTTCTATATTCGTGCGATAAACATTTTCTTAATTCTTACGATTGCAACACTCGTAAGAAAAAGTTTTTTCGCACTTGTATCGTAATATTATTTACTTATTTATATAATACGCAAGATTTTACATAAAATAAATAAGATACATAAGATAAAAAGATGTGCAGCAAAAATAATGCAAAATTGCAGTAATTCATTGATTTGATTTACAAATGTTATTAATGAAAGAATTTTAGATGGTATGATTAGGGTATTTATTTAGAGGAATCTTTAAAATGTATCTGGGCTCAAATTTAAAAAAAATAATGAACAAATAGCAATTTCATTGGTATCAAGTGGAATTTGATTTTTTTTTCTTAATCTTGACACAATTTTTAATTATTTAGAAATTTCTAATTAAGTATCACAAAAATCTAAACTTTTTTCTTCATATTTTTAGTATAATTTGTAATGAGTTCAAACTTTTTGATTAACCATAATTATAAAACATTGCAAAAACCTACATATTTTTATTCAGATTTTTCAATATTTTTTTGTGTCTGGGATCAATGATAGAAATTTAATTGTTTAACATAATCAAAAGTTAATGCATCAACAAATATTAACAGCTATGAAACACATCACAATATACAAAAGACTTTTAATTACACTGTTGGAAAAGACTGGATGTTTTTGTGCATAAACTCATCTTCTAAATTTAATCTGTAATTGTGTTAAAAAATTAAAGTACTTTTGTGGCAAAATTAAAGAAAATGATTTAAATTCAAGTACTTTTACTGTAAAATTTAAGTAAATTATTGAATTTGCTGTACCACACATTAACTTAACATCACACTTGTATATTAAATTTAATATACCAGTTTATGCGTAAAAACTTCCAGTACTTGTACATTAAAATTCAAGTAGATTTTTTTTTGCAGTGTAGCAGTATCAATGAGATGCTGAGATCCTCCACAAAGAATGTGTTTATTTTAATATAGTGTATGATCTATCATACACATACACAAATTAGGTCACGGACCATTTGATGCTTTGAACCAGACCTTTAAATTCTCTGGAGTTCAAATTCACTAAGAATTGGAACAAATGAGGAGCTTAAGAGGGACAAACAACTAGTGCAATGGTTTGTCAATAGAAAAATGGAGCTAATGGAAAAAATGGAGCCTCAAAGCATAAATGAGTTAACGCAAATATTTCAAATCTTATAAATTACGTTTTTGTGATAACAAAATGGAAAAAACAATGATGATTTACTAGATTTTTAACCAATTGCATAGTGATAAGGTATAAATAGGTGACAAGGTCGTTTTAACAGGCAGAAGATTGCAAACCTTGTTGAATATGTGTTCAACAAGATTAGCGAAGAAAAAAAAACACACTGAGATATAATGACTAGGTTTAACATTTGTAATTAGCAAAAGCACAGTACAATTAACAGCCGTACATGGATTTGAAATGTTAAAACGTCTTTTTGGAGGAATTATTATATTAAGACAGTTTGATGCTTTGAACCAGATCTTTAAATTCTCTAGAGTTTAATTTCACCAAGAATTTAAGCAAATAAAGAGCTTAAGGGGGACAAACATCTAGTGCAATAGTTTGTCAATAAAAAATGGAACTAAGGAGCCTCAAAACTTATAAATTATGTTTTTGTGACAACAAAATGGAAAAAAACAATGATTATGTACCAGATTTTTAACCAATTGTATAGTGAAAGTTGAAAACATCTTTTTTGAGGAATTATTATATTAAGACTATTTGATGCTTTGATCCAGATATGTAAATTCTCTAGAGTTTAATTTTACTAATAATCAGTGAAATAAAAACCAAATGAAGAGCTTAAGGGAGTCAAGCGTCTAGTGCTATCATTTGTCAATACAAAATGGAGCTTAAGGGAGTCAAACATCTAGTGCAATCATTTGTCAATACAAAATGGAGCTTAAGGGAGTCAAACGTCTAGTGCAATCATTTGTCAATACAAAATGGAGCTTAAGGGAGTCAAATGTCTAGTGCAATCATTTGTCAATACAAAATGGAGCTTAAGGGAGTCAAACGTCTAGTGCAATCATTTGACAATACAAAATGGAGCTTAAGGGAGTCAAGCGTCTAGTTCAATCATTTGTTAATACAAAATGGAGATTAAGGGAGTCAAGCGTCTAGTGCAATCATTTGTCAATACAAAATGGAGCTTAAGGGAGTCAAACGTCTAGTGCAATCTTTTGTCAATACAAAATTGAGCTTAAGGGAGTCAAGCGTCTAGTGCAATCATTTGTCAATACAAAATGGAGATTAAGGGTGTCAAGCGTCTAGTGCAATCATTTGTCAATACAAAATGGACCTTAAGGGAGTCAAATGACTAGTGCAATCATTTGTCAATACAAAATGGAGCTGAAGGGAGTCAAACGTCTAGTGCAATCATTTGTCAATACAAAATGGAGCTTAAGGGAGTCAAACGTCTAGTGCAATCATTTGTCAATACAAAATGGAGCTTAAGGGAGTCAAGCGTCTAGTGCAATCATTTGTCAATACAAAATGGAGCTTAAGGGAGTCAAGCGTCTAGTGCAATCTCTTGTCAATACAAAATTGAGCTTAAGGGAGTCAAGCGTCTAGTGCAATCATTTGTCAATACAAAATGGAGCTTAAGGGAGTCAAACGTCTAGTGCAATCATTTGTCAATACAAAATGGAGCTTAAGGGAGTCAAACGTCTAGTGCAATAATTTGTCAATACAAAATGGAGCTTAAGGGAGTCAAGCGTCTAGTGCAATCATTTGTCAATACAAAATGGAGATTAAGGGAGTCAAGCATCTAGTGCAATCATTTGTCAATACAAAATGGAGCTTAAGGGAGTCAAACGTCTAGTGCAATCATTTGTCAATACAAAATGGAGCTTAAGGGAGTCAAGCATCTAGTGCAATCATTTGACAATACAAAATGGAGCTTAAGGGAGTCAAGCATCTAGTGCAATCATTTGTCAATACAAAATGGAGCTTAAGGGAGTCAAGCGTCTAGTGCAATCATTTGTCAATACAAAATGGAGCTTAAGGGAGTCAAACGACTAGTGCAATCATTTGTCAATACAAAATGGAGCTTAAGGGAGTCAAACGTCTAGTGCAATCATTTGTCAATACAAAATGGAGCTTAAGGGAGTCAAACGTCTAGTACAATCATTTGTCAATACAAAATGGAGCTTAAGGGAGTCAAGCGTCTAGTGCAATCATTTGTCAATATAAAATGGAGCTTAAGGGAGTCAAGCGTCTAGTGCAATCATTTGTCAATACAAAATGGAGATTAAGGGAGTCAAGCGTCTAGTGCAATCATTTGTCAATACAAAATGGAGATTAAGGGAGTCAAGCGTCTAGTGCAATCATTTGTCAATACAAAATGGAGATTAAGGGAGTCAAACATCTAGTGCAATCATTTGTCAATATAAAATGGAGCTTAAGGGAGTCAAACGTCTAGTGCAATCATTTGACAATACAAAATGGAGCTTAAGGGAGTCAAGCGTCTAGTGCAATCTTTTGTCAATACAAAATTGAGCTTAAGGGAGTCAAATGTCTAGTGCAATCATTTGTCAATACAAAATGGAGCTTAAGGGAGTCAAGTGTCTAGTGCAATCATTTGTCAATATAAAATGGAGCTTAAGGGAGTCAAGCGTCTAGTGCAATCATTTGTCAATACAAAATGGAGACTCAAAACTTATAAAAACTCAAAACTTATAAATTATATTTTTGTCACAACAGAATGGAAAAAAACAAGATTTTTATCCAATTGCATAGTGATAAGGTACAAATAGGTGACAAAAGTCATTTCAACAGCCAAAATATTGTAACCTCTTTGAATACTTGTTCAACAGGATTAGCAAGGGAAAAAAACACACTGAGATAATTTGACAAGCTTTAACATTCGTTATTAACAAAAACGCAGTACAAGTGGCAGACGTACACATATTAAAAATTTTTAAACGTCTTTTTTGAGGAATTATTATATTAAGACAATTTGACACTTTAAACCAGAACTTAAAATTCTCTAGAGTTTAATTTTACTAAGAATCAAACCAAATAAAGAGCTTAAGGGGACAAGAATCTAGTACAATGGTTTGTCAATACAAAATGGAGCTAAAGAGCCTCAAAACTTATAAAAACTCAAAACTCGTAAATTTGACAATGTTTAACATTCGTTATTAGCAAAAGCGCAGTACAAGTGGCAGTCGTACACGCGTTCGAAAGTTTAAAACATTTTTTTTTAGAAATTATTATATTACAACCATTTGACACTTTGAACCAGAACTTAAAATTCTCTAGAGTTTAATTTCACTAAGAATCGAACCAAATAAAGAGCTTAAGGGAGAAAAGCATCTAGCGCAATCATTTGTCGATACAAAATAAAGCTAAAGAGACTCAAAACTTATAAATTACATTTTTGTGACAACAAAATAGAAAAAACAATGATGATATGTACCAGATTTTAAACCAATTGCATAGTGATAAATTACAAATAGCTAACAAGATCGTTTCAACAGGCAGAAGATCGTAACCTCGTTGAATACTTGTTCAACAGGCTTAACAAGGGAAAAAAACGCACCGAGATAATCTGACAAGCTTTAACATTCGTTATTAGCAAAAGCGCAGTAAAAGTGGCAGACGTACGCACATTCAAAATTTGAAAACATCTTTTTTGCGGAATTATTATATTAAGACCATTTGACACTTTGAACCAGAACTTAAAATTCTGTAGTTTAATTTCACTAAGAATCGAACCAAATAAAGAGCTTAAGGGGGACAAGCATCTAATGCAATCATTTGTGGAAACAAAATGGAGCTAAAAAGCCTGAAAACTAATAAAAACTCAAAACTCATAAATTCCATTTTTGTCACAACAAAATGGAAAAAAACAATGATGATGTACCAGATTTTTATCCAATTGCATAGTGATAAGGTAGAAATAGGTGACAAGGTCGATTCCAACAGGCAGAAGATCGTAACCTCGTTGAATACTTGTTCAACGGGATTAGCGAGGGAAAAAAAACACACACTAAGATAATTTGACAAGGTTTAACATTCGTTATTAGCAAAAGCGCAGTACAAGTGGCAGTACACGCGTTCGAAAGGTTAAAACGTCATCGCGAAGCGACAGATTATACCTACGAGTCTGGAAACGTCGCCGCGCAGATGTGGAAATAATTGACGTTAGCCAAAGACACAATCCGGATAAACTCACCTTTCAATGAGAGTTTCTCGCTAAGCGAATTCTCCAACGTTACGTTTTAATCGTCACAGATTTGAGCATTGCACTCGCGAACGGGTTAAATTTGAGGAATTATCTCGCGAGTGTAATTTGTAAACTGCACGAAACATTACGTGGCAGCCCAGGCGATAGTAACGCCGTTTTTCACCAACGGTACAAACTGGAGGTAAACCGACGTCATATGGTTATGTACATACGTCGCTGTCTCTGACGTACAGACGTCGTTGTCGTCGTTGACGCTCTTCAGCCTCTCCTCCCTCCCCTTAAATTGAGGACTGTCGCAAAATTGCTGGGCGTTGTAGCTTCTTCACGCTGCATTTACGATTTCGATTAGAGATGCGAAATGACCGGCAATTTTAACATTAAATAAGACGCAGATAGTGAAGAGTCGCTGTTTTTTTCTCTTTTTTTTTTGCTTCCTCGTAGAGGAAGGTTTGTTTTTTATTTATTAACGGATTTCTCCTTTTACACAGTATACATTTTTGGCATAGAGTCCCTGGTATTTTTTTTTATTATTAGTTTCTTCCGTATGCCTTCTTCAGGCTTTTACGTTTCCCTTTTCCCCTTTACCCCGTTCCTTCATAAAGACCCCTCTATGAGTGTTGTCCGCAGCCACTCATTCTTAATGCACTACTACTGTATCGCATTTGCACGAGGGCACAGGGAAACTGCGGAAAAACTGGCCGATACACTCGGATTTATTTTTACTGAGTTTCTATTGTATTAGAATACATTAGAAATTCAGAAAAACTGCCTCCCGCTCAGCAGTTGGCGCGCAAACAAGTGCAAGGCTAAGCGGTCACCCATCCAAGTTATGACCGCAAATAATGCTGCTTAACTCTGGGGACCGCCGAAGCCACACACCGACCGCGCGTCCACTGCTGTCGGTCATAGAGTCCCTGATAAAAATATATTATAGCGATTGATAGACATCGATAAAATTTGAATGAGATTTAATCGTATGTTATCATCTCTATCTATTCGGACTTTGATCAATTAATACAAATTGAATCGTTGTTATTAGTTACCTTTAGTTTTCGTTTTCTATTGGTTAAATACGATAGATACGTTATCGGGATGTATGGTACACTAACGAATTTATAATATCTTATAATTTTTTTTTAACTGATTTTTTAATAAATTCTTAGACCTCTTATTATCCGAAATCAATGCTCTTATTAGTATCTTGATATGCTTGATTATTTATTAGATTTTTCTCGTATCGCGAAGTACTCAAATACGGATAAAATAAAACTTTTGGTAAGGAATGTATACGTGAAGCATTCTTAAAGAGTTAATTAACATAAATAATTTAGTAAGAAAGATGCTAAAAAACTGCTCAATTTACTGTTGTTACTCATAAGTACGTGAAGCGGCTTATATATTATTGATGTATATTACAATACAAGGACGAGTTTGGATGGGATAGTTGGGCACTCTATCAGAGATCATGAAAGTTAAACAGCTTGGGCCGCGGTCACTACAAAGATGGGTGACCAGAAAAAAACCGAAATTATCCGGTCGATTTCTTTTTTTTTTTGCTTGGAATAGTACATCATGGGTATATACGTACAATCGTATATTTTTATACCGTCTAACTAACGGATTTATAATATTTTATAATTTTTTTTTAATCTGATTTTTTAATAAATTCTTAGACCTCTTATTATCCGAAATCAATGCTCTTATTAGTATCTTGATATGCTTGATTATTTATTAGATTTTTCTCGTATCGCGAAGTACTCAAATACGGATAAAATAAAACTTTCGGTAAGGAATGTATACGTGAAGCATTCTTACAGAGTTAATTAACATAAATAATTTAGTAAGAAAGATGCTAAAAAACTGCTCAATTTACTGTTGTTACTCATAAGTACGTGAAGCGGCTTATACATTATTGATGTATATTATGGTACAAGGACGAGTTTGGATGGAATAGTTAGGCAGTCTATCAGAGATCATGAAAATTAAGCAGCTTGGGCCGCGGTCACTACAAAGATGGGTGACCAGAAAAAAAACGAAATTATCCGGTCGATTTCTTTTTTTTTTTTGCTTGGAATAGTACATCATGGGTATATACGTACAATCGTATATTTTTATACCGTCTAACTAACGGGTTTATAATATTTTATAATTTTTTTTTAAACTGATTTTTTAATAAATTCTTAGACCTCTTATTATCCGAAATCAATGCTCTTATTAGTATCTTGATATGCTTGATTATTTATTAGATTTTTCTCGTATCACGAAGTACTCAAATACGGATAAAATAAAACTTTCGGTAAGGAATGTATACGTGAAGCATTCTTACAGAGTTAATTAACATAAATAATTTAGTAAGAAAGATGCCAAAAAACTGCTCAATTTACTGTTGTTACTCATAAGTACGTGAAGCGGCTTATACATTATTGATGTATATTATGGTACAAGGACGAGTTTGGATGGAATAGTTAGGCAGTCTATCAGAGATCATGAAAGTTAAGCAGCTTGGGCCGCGGTCACTACAAAGATGGGTGACCAGAAAAAAACGTAATTATCCGGTCGATTGCTTTTTTCTTTTTGCTTGGAATAGTACATCATGGGTATATACGTACAATCGTATATTTTTATACCGTCTAACTAACGGATTTATAATATTTTATAATTTTTTTTTAAACTGATTTTTTAATAAATTCTTAGACCTCTTATTATCCGAAATCAATGCTCTTATTAGTATCTTGATATGCTTGATTATTTATTAGATTTTTCTCGTATCGCGAAGTACTCAAATACGGATAAAATAAAACTTTCGGTAAGGAATGTATACGTGAAGCATTCTTACAGAGTTAATTAACATAAATAATTTAGTAAGAAAGATGCTAAAAAACTGCTCCATTTACTGTTGTTACTCATAAGTACGTGAAGCGGCTTATATATTATTGATGTATATTATCTTACAAGAACGAGTTTGGATGGAATAGTTAGGCAGTCTATCAGAGATCATGAAAGTTAAGCAGCTTGGGCCGCGGTCACTACAAAGATGGGTGACCAGAAAAAAAACGAAATTATCCGGTCGATTTCTTTTTTTTTTGCTTGGAATAGTACATCATGGGTATATACGTACAATCGTATATTTTTATACCGTCTAACTAACGGGTTTATAATATTTTATAATTTTTTTTTAAACTGATTTTTTAATAAATTCTTAGACCTCTTATTATCCGAAATCAATGCTCTTATTAGTATCTTGATATGCTTGATTATTTATTAGATTTTTCTCGTATCGCGAAGTACTCAAATACGGATAAAATAAAACTTTCGGTAAGGAATGTATACGTGAAGCATTCTTACAGAGTTAATTAACATAAATAATTTAGTAAGAAAGATGCTAAAAAACTGCTCAATTTACTGTTGTTACTCATAAGTACGTGAAGCGGCTTATATATTATTGATGTATATTATCTTACAAGAACGAGTTTGGATGGAATAGTTAGGCAGTCTATCAGAGATCATGAAAGTTAAGCAGCTTGGGCCGCGGTCACTACAAAGATGGGTGACCAGAAAAAAACCGAAATTATCCGGTCGATTTCTTTTTTTTTTGCTTGGAATAGTACATCATGGGTATATACGTACAATCGTATATTTTTATACCGTCTAACTAACGGGTTTATAATATTTTATAATTTTTTTTAAACTGATTTTTTAATAAATTCTTAGACCTCTTATTATCCGAAATCAATGCTCTTATTAGTATCTTGATATGCTTGATTATTTATTAGATTTTTCTCGTATCGCGAAGTACTCAAATACGGATAAAATAAAACTTTTGGTAAGGAATGTATACGTGAAGCATTCTTAAAGAGTTAATTAACATAAATAATTTAGTAAGAAAGATGCCAAAAAACTGCTCAATTTACTGTTGTTACTCATAAGTACGTGAAGCGGCTTATATATTATTGATGTATATTATCTTACAAGAACGAGTTTGGATGGAATAGTTAGGCAGTCTATCAGAGATCATGAAAGTTAAGCAGCTTGGGCCGCGGTCACTACAAAGATGGGTGACCAGAATAAAAACGTAATTATCCGGTCGATTTCTTTTTTCTTTTTGCTTGGAATAGTACATCATGGGTATATACGTACAATCATATATTTTTATTATTAAATTCAATACAAAAATTATATTATTTATAATAATATTATAGGATATGGACGAAACATATAGGATTACGATCGTAAATTTATGATAGTACATCGTAAATTCACGAACCAAAGTCCGTATTCGGAACGATCGAATTTTTTATAAACGTTTTCTATCATTTTTTATTACCAGGGGTGAACAGTTCAGAAAATTCCAGATTTACACTTAAAATTTTAATGACTACTTAAGATAGAATCTTATATTATATTATAACTAAGATGAACAAATATATATATTTACATACATTATTACTCTAAAGGGTTTTAATTTATTCGTAGCGAAGAATCTCATTGCTAACTTGGGCATGAAACGAACCAAACGTAACCCCCATAAAATGAAATGATTTTATGGGGGTTACGTTGAATTTTATGAAATTTTTTTTTATATGGTAGGAAACGAATAATAAATAATATATAGCAAAGAAATTTGTTTGGGATTATGGGTAAATTCAGTAAAAATTGTTTGGTTGGAATTATTCGTAATTTCAAGAAAAATCATTTGATCGAAATAATTCGTAATTTAAATAAAAATCATTTGATTGGAATTATTTATAATTTCAATAAAAATCGTTTGATTAAAATTATTCTAATCAAATTCGTTTGATTGGAATTATTCGTAATTTAAATAAAAATTATTTGATCGAAATAATTCGTAATTTAAATAAAAATCATTTGATTGGAATTATTTATAATCCCAATAAAAATCGTTTGATTAAAATTATTTTCTAATCAAATTCGTTTGATTGCAATTATTCGTAATTTCAGTCAAAATCGTTTCATATAATTTTCGGGAGAGTCAAAGTTTTCTGTGAAACTTTTTCCGGACGATTAAAAATTATTTCAATTAGTACCTTTAGTAATTTTATTAGTAATTTTATTTAAAAAGTATTTATTTATAATTATTTATAATTTAAATAAAAATCATTTGATTGGAATGATTTATAATTCCAATAAAAAACGTTTGCTTAAAATTATTTTCTAATCAAATTCGTTTGATTGCAATTATTCGTAATTTCAGTAAAAATCGTTTCATATAATTTTCGGGAGAGTCAAAGTTTTCTGTGAAACTTTTTCCGGACGATTAAAAATTATTTCAATTAGTACCTTTAGTAATTTTATTAGTAATTTTATTCAAAAAGTATTCATTTATAATTATTTATAATTTAAATACAAATCATTTGATTGGAATGATTTATAATTCCAATAAAAATCGTTTGCTTAAAATTATTTTCTAATCAAATTCGTTTGATTGCAATTATTCGTAATTTCAGTAAAAATCGTTTCATATAATTTTCGGGAGAGTCAAAGTTTTCTGTGAAACTTTTTCCGGACGATTAAAAATTATTTCAATTAGTACCTTTAGTAATTTTATTAGTAATTTTATTCAAAAAGTATTCATTTATAATTATTTATAATTTAAATACAAATCATTTGATTGGAATGATTTATAATTCCAATAAAAATCGTTTGCTTAAAATTATTTTCTAATCAAATTCGTTTGATTGCAATTATTCGTAATTTCAGTAAAAATCGTTTCATATAATTTTCGGGAGAGTCAAAGTTTTCTGTGAAACTTTTTCCGGACGATTAAAAATTATTTTAATTAGTACCTTTAGTAATTTTATTAGTAATTTTATTCAAAAAGTATTCATTTATAATTATTTATAATTTAAATACAAATCATTTGATTGGAATGATTTATAATTCCAATAAAAATCGTTTGATTAAAATTATTTACTACTCAAATTCGTTTGATTGCAATTATTCGTAATTTCAATAAAAATCGTTTCATAATTTTCGGGAGAGTCGAAGTTTTCTGTGAAACTTTTTCCGGACGATTAAAAATTAGTACCTTTAGTAATTTTATTAGTAATTTTATTTAAAAAGTACTTATAATGCTTGCCTATTATTCGAACAATGTCCAGCCCTACATGAAACTACAATATAATCTCTCGATCTTTTCTTATCAAAGAATTTCTAATGCAGTCACGTGACCGTCACATAACCGGCATTAACTCTCCATTTTTTTGGTGCTCGCCGCTGCAATTTTTTCTGCTGTTTCTTATTACTCAAATTTTTACTATATATTAAATACATAACTCAAACAATTTAACCAATTTACAGATGGAGCTGCATAATAAGCCAATATTTTCGCGTTGTCATTGATACATTTTATTAAGAGTACTCGATTTAAAAAAAAAAGTGCGACATAACCTAAAAATCACATCGCACGTGAGGACTTGATTTTTTTCTAAACAACAATCGCCTCGACGACAGAAGATCGTCGATCTTCTTTTCTGACAGTTGATCCGGCAAATTATTCGTCAAACAGCTATGTTCGCTCGTGTCTTCAAGTCAAATTTTCGTAATATATCGGTAGGTAAAATACAAACGTGATTTTTGTGATGAATGTCTCGTCATTGAATGCATGCAATTCGCACAGCCAGAGAAGCAAATTCCAGGCTTCTCTGGTTTTATTATTGCGAAAACACGAAAAATCCAAGAATCTGTTATCGTCCGAACCTTATGAATATTCTGCGTACATTGCGACATCGAATAATGGGCAGAATAGATAAAGCTAAAGTTTTGCAGCTTTTGTCGCGGGTTTGGAGCGGACCGAACGGTGTGCTTGCTGGCAAGCAAGCCGAACAGAAGATGATTGATATACTGAGAGATAAATTTCCAAAAGCTCAGATCATTGAAGTTACCGACGTCTCGGGTAAATTTTAAAACAGTTAAATTGGCTGTTTTTTTTTTTTACAATCGACGTAACAAAATTATGCAATTATTATTGTAGGAGGCTGCGGAGCGATGTTTCACATCAATGTGATTGCTCCGGAATTCGAGGGTCTGAATACAGTAAAACAACACAGATTAATAAACGACGTAAGCGTCTTTTTGCAGCTTTATTAAATTTACACAACATATAATTTTAGGAGTTTTTTTTACAAGTGTTTTTTTCAATTTGCAGACTCTGAAAGATGAAATCAAAGATATGCATGGGATCCGTATCGAAACTGGAATACCCAGACCATAAGCATCAAAATTTCTTTCATTCTTTCTTTTTTTTTCTCATCCACTAGTCACATTTTCATCCTCATTTTCTCAGAAAGAAGATATAAATTTCTGATGGATTTTGTAAATAAAATATTTACCAAACTTTTGGTTAAGAAAACGCCACTCATGTATATAGTTTCATGCAAATAAAAAAAAACAATAAACTTGTAGAATTATTTCATGCAACTTGTACAGAATAATCTTACAATATATTTACAAAAATAATACAGATTTTTTAATTATGCAGTAATGTCCATTTTTGTTTATTTAAGAAAAAACTGTCCGCTTATAATAATATTTATACATAGTTTCATGCAAATAAAAAACAATAAACTTGTAAAATTGTTTCAGTTTAATGTGGTAATGTTGTAATTTATGAGTTTTTTTATTAAATAATATAAATACCATTTAATCTTACAATTTCATTTATAAAAATAATACAAATTTTTTACTTATCTAGTAATTACATTTTTTTAATTTAAAAAAAAATGTTTTATAGTAATATTCAAATATATTGGGCGCGATTTTGGCCCTCTACGGGCGAATTCCTGAACTTATGATTCACATTATACACAGCAAATAATTAAATGCTCGAATTCCTTTAATTTCCGAAGATATTGCTATAAATTTACGAAAGAAACTTCGTAAATTCTTCGTGTTGAACTTTGCATAAAGTATTTTTTGTAAAAATACTGGAAATAGCATTGTTTCACGGTAATTCCATTTAAAAAATGGATTTTTCAAGTTAATGACCAATCACTGCAGGCCCGAAACACTGCAGCCAATAAGAACGCTCAATTTTAAGAAAGCTCTTCTTTCATTGGCTGTAGTGATTAACGCGATGTTTTTCGTGTTTTAAAGTCGAATAAGCGATTAAACCTACTCAGTCGGCAACAAAAACTGTAAACAATCTTTCAGAGGACACCGAACTTTTTTTGATAAAAGAAAAGCTTTACATCATTGGTGTCTTAATTCAGCATGATGTAAAACTTTCATTTTTCCCAAAAAACCTCCACTCATGGAGGTTTCGCCTCCCCTTAAGATGATGTGCTACTGCTCGGTCGGTAACAAAAACTGTAAAGCGTTGTTCTTGGTCACAATTAATATTTCAGGCAAAAGCCGAGAAGTACGGCGACTCGGTCAGTGTAACACATCACCTTAAGATGATGTGACACATGTTCGAAAACTGCTGGGAAACTGCAATCGGTATAAAAAACTGTAATCAAAACTACTCAGTGGCGCTTAATATTTTAGATGAAAAAAAAATAGGTTTTACTCCGTCGTAGATAGACGAAGTCAAAGCTAATTTGCTTTTGTCTGAAATATTAACCGGCTTTGAGTAGATTTGATTACAGTTTTCGATATCGATTGCAGTTTTCGAACATGTGTCACATTACCTTAAGGTGATTGTTACACTGACCGAATCGCCGTGAGTGCGAGAGAGAAAGCGCCATTGGCGCTCGCGGTAGAGCGAGAGAGAACGACAAAAACGAGTAACACATCATGTTAAGAGGCAGTGATACTCACTTCGAAATTTTGAAAGCTATTTTCTTTCAAAATACTCGGCAGATAAAGCTCAGATTTTAACAGAATGTGCGGAAGTATGGCAGAATTGGGCTAAGCTTCGGGCTCCTGGATCAAAACAGCCGTCTAGTCAGGAGAATTAAAAGAAAAATAGTGCGAGAGAGACAGAGCTATGTGCGAGAGAGACAGACCTATTGGCTTAGTGCGTTAAGATGCCAGCGCCGCTTGTGGCACACCTCGGCAACAGTTGATATAAAAAAAGCATTGATTCTTATGGTAGAATATAATTTACGGAAAATTTTCCGATTATACTAAATGAACAACTGAAAAGTATTCTTATAAATAAAAAATAGGTTGTTTAATTTATTTTTTTGAAATTTTGGTTATGGTAATAGCTTTTTTGTTATTCGATTTATTTCGTAAAAAGGGTACATAAATTTTCGTGTGCCCGGTGTCGTCTGCACTTTTCGCCGGTGTTTATGTTTATGACAGCTGACAGCAGCATTAAAACAGCATTGAAAGATGGAATTGATAATCAGAACGGGATTCAAGGCGATAACGCATGCAATTGATTTTAATCCACAAGGTATTATAAAAGGAAAGGCGTTATCTGTATGCCATGTGCGTCGAGTGGAGGAGTTAACAGATTCAGACAAACGTATCTTAATAATGTACAGCGTTATTCGCCAAACGTCAGTGACACTTCCACTACTACACCGTACAAGGTGAAGTTGGAAGTAAGTATTGTAAAGTTTAAATCCTAGTAACAGTATTGTAATCTATAACTTTTTATCGATTAGAGAACATTTAGTTCGTACAGTAACTCTGAAACTTTTTTTTTCGTTTAACGGAGGCAATCCAGTCCTCGCGCCTTTTCTGCTTGAAAACTTGGATCTTTCCTATAGGGAAACTGTAGAAATGTACACCCGGTGAATTTACGGAGGTGTTTTTACAATTCACGACGCAACACGGCATTGAGGCCTTCCCTTTTAGCGCACTCATAGTGTCGATTTATTAAAGAAATATTAATAATATCGTTAATTAACGTACGCTAGCATGCTTTACTGTGATCATTTTTTATCAACTGTTGCACAATTTCGCCGCTTCGAGCGCTGGCTGTCCAAAATGGCCGCGAATGAAGGTCATGCACGAAGCCAATAGGCGTTTAACATTGGGCGAAGAAATTCCAGCCGGTGTATCATTGCCTCTTAAGGTAGTTATAACGCGAAGGCAAACACGTTAGATACATCCGAATTCTTTATATCTTGTAGTCTGAGTATTCATCTTTTATTTGTGAGGAATTACGAGATACGTTACCGGATATCTAATTAAGTAAATAACTTTTTAAAACATAGTTTTATACATGGCGTTATATGGAGAAATATAAAAAATTGACTTTTGAACAGAGAAAAAAACATCTCAGAAATGAAATATAAAACATCTAAACAGCTCTACGTTTTCGTTAGATCTTAAAGTAACCGATGCGACCATAAAAAGTAGTAGTCACCGGACATTTCAGCGAGTTATTGTAAGTTAATTGCAAGAAATTGCGTTGTGCAAAAACAATCTCTACCAGCTGTTCAAGATGGCGCCGAAGTTTGGCAACGTTGCACATCAGCTATATACGCGACAGTTACCATCGATCGGTATATACTCGTAGTGTTCTGCAATGAAAATGGATGAAAATGATCGCTCGCATCCTAAATTCGACGTAATTAACTGAAATCGAACTTTTTAACCTATCGATACTCTTGAATTTTTCATTTGTTGATCAAATTTGATTTGCGTCGATTCTTCACTGTATCTGGCTTTTTTGTTGCTTGAATGTTGTCGAACCACGTTTTTCTTTTACGCCTAATGAATTGGCCGTTTTTTTTCCGCGATCCGCTCTAACGTCGTGTCTTTCTTTTGGAGAATTCGACATGACAGAGCAGATTCGCCAAACAAACTTCGCAAACCTAACCTCTTTTCATGTCGGTAACGTACGATGCCGGTCGAACAGTCGGTCGATATTGCGGTGTTGCCACGATGTGTCGTGTGCTTACAGAGCCAATGGCGGACGAGTCAAGACATAAGTCAAATTAGTTTTAATAACATTATTAAATTAATTACGCACGTGAAAATAATTTCGTAATATGATTGAATGAAACTTTTATATTTTAGAATTTAATTGTGGAATATGCAGAAAGAATGAATAATTTTATTCTTCGATGACGATAGTTGCTAGTATCTATGACTCCGGCGTACTGACATAGCTACCTTAAGTGCTCTTAAGTTTAAAAGCCTAATTTCTAAATAGGTGATTTCTAAATACTTTATGCGAAGATTAGCACCGTAAATTTTCGTAAATTTATGGCAATCTTCGAGAACTAAAGTGCATTTGAGCATCTGATATGCACTTTAGTCTGCCATTACACATGCCGACAGTTATATCGGACACGCACAATTGAACGGCAGGTGGAATGAGTTTTGTTTATGTTCGGCCTGTTCACTTGGCTTGAGATCCAAAACTTAGTGACATTTTTGAGGTTATCCGGTCAGAAATGGATATTTCTGGTGCGATTCTTCACAAAAAACTTCGAGAATTAAAGCCCGAACTTTCGGCCAGCTTGACACCGGAAGTATTAAACAAAACTTGCGACGATCCGATAGTTCAACCGTTCTTAAAGTGGTTTTGCTCGAGTCTTAGTCGAGACAACGTTCTTACACATGAAGACATCCGATTGTGAGTTTTATCGTAATAACTCAACTACATTTCGTTTTTTTCTTTTGTTTATACTCTTCTGCTCGTTATATTGTTACAAAATATTCAATTATTGTTTAACTTGTAGTTATTGTGCACACATATTATCGGACACAACATTGTTTTGTTTTCTACATTTATTTATCCGCAAGATTTTTATGTGTTGCGCATACAAAAATATTGAAATTATTTACAAATCTATTGCGATGATAAAGTAGCAAATTTGGTGATAAATTATTTCTAATTATACTGAAAATTATGCTGATTTTTTTTTTTTTTTTAATTTTTAATTTTTTTAAATGAAATTATACTGATTATTTTTCCCATCCAAATTTCGACCAATGGAATTGCACCATTCGACGTTACGTGGGGCAAGCTACACGGTATTATACTGATAATTTTTTGATAATTTTGCGTGTTGGTTATATATATAAAACAAAAAATCATTTAGCCGCGTCAACCATCTGTCAAACTGACAGATTGAATTTTATTGTGGCAGTCAAAGGATTTTTATTTGATATGAGTAGGTTTGGAGTTGAATCCTTGCAAACTATTGATGAAAAAGTAAAGGGAAATGTCCCTGTTAATACGATTAAATCGAAAACCTCAGTCTGGAATCAATATACAAATGTCTATAACAATTGTGTATTTAACTGCAATACTTTAAACATGAATTAAAAGGTTTTTGTTCTGATTATGAAATTTCCTTGTCGGAATGATAATTTTTGTCTCATGGTGCAATTCCATTTGTCGTAATTTGAATAGAAAAAATAATCCCCCGAATACCACTCGAGCTTCGAAATTAATCTGATATTTCCCTCCAGGTTCCCTGCAAACAAATAAACTCGTCAAGTTTTCCAGAAAAATCACTCGCGCTATGCGCTCGTCATTTTTTAACCTGGAAAACTTGAATCGTTCATTTGTTTGCAACGAACCTGTCAGGAAATATCCGATAATTTCAAAGCTCTTGTGATATTACAAGTGATTATTTTTTAAATTTATAAAAAAAAAATTTTAAATGAAATTATACTAAAAATTATTCTGATTTAAAAATTTTTTTTTATTTTAATTTAAAAAAAAAAATTTTTTTAATTGAAATTATACTGAAAATTATTCTCATTATAGAGATGTATTTTTAAAATTTATATGTCATTAATCAAATTCCATTTATTTTTAGAAATTAGCGAATTAAAATTTTATGCTTGAAGCATAAAATTCTTCAATTTTTAAAATTTTTTTAATGAAATTGTTTTTGAGATGTTTTTATTTGAATTACAATTGTTTAGGAAAAAACATATACAGAAAAAAGGAGAATGGTTAGAGGGCCAAGAATTGGATGCGGCGCTTGCAGATGCAACCAAAGATTGTCCAAAACTCATGGAACTCTTGCGAATAGATGCGACGGACGGCACAAAATTATCTGATGAACTTGATGCTGAAAAAGACGCATATAAGAAAGATATGGATTTCCTTCAAACACTGGAAGAGAGCTTAAGAAGTCTGAAGTAAAAATACACTTTAGCATAAATTTATACTAATTTTGGAGTCCCTTTATTTTTGAATTGACTTAAAAAATTTGTTAGACTTTAAGTTGATGTTAAATACTCTTTTAAATTTTTTCAATTGTTTTAAACTTCATTTTTAAATATTTTTCATCTCGATTTTTTAATTCAACTTCTAAGTTGAATTAAATAATCGAGTTGATGTGTTTGAATAAAAAATTTTACATTAAAATTCGAGTTACTTAAAAATAAAAGAAAAATTGAATTTTAACTGTAGGCAAAATTGAATACATTAATTTAAGATCTATCTTAAATTTATGGCAATATTTTTCATCTTGATTTTTTAATTCAACTTCTAAGTTCAATATTTAAAAAACTGAATTTTAACTGCAGGTAAAATTGAATACATAAATTTAAGATCTATCTTAAATTTTTGTAAATATTTTTCATCTCGATTTTTTAATTCAACTTCTAAGTTCAATATTTAAAAAATTGAATTTTAACTGTAGGTAAAATTAAATACATAAATTTAAGATCTATCTTAAATTTATGTATTTAAGATCTATCTTAAATTTATGTATTTAAGATCTATCTTAAATTTATGTCAATATTTTTCATCTCGATTTTTGAATTCAACTTCTAAGTTGAATATTTAAAAAATTGAATTTTAACTATAGGTAAAATTGAATACATAAATTTAATATGTATCTTAAATTTAATATGTATCTTAAATTTATGTCAATATTTTTCATCTCGATTTTTTAATTCAAGTTCTAAGTTCAATATTTAAAAAATTGAATTTCAACTGTAGGTAAAATTGAATACATAAATTTACGATCTATCTTGAATTTATGTAAATATTTTTCATCTCGATTATTTAATTCAACTTCTAAGTTAAATATTTAAAAAATTGAATACATAAATTTAAAATCTATCTTAAATTTATGGCAATATTTTACCTTCAGTTAAAATTCAATTTTTCCTTTATTTTTAAGTAACTTGAATTTTAATGTAAAATTTTTAGTTTAAACACGTCATTAAATTTGAGTGCAAAAATGAAAATTAAACAAAAAACTTTGGATGAAATGTTAATTCAAAAGATAAAATTTCAATTAAAAATTGAGACAAAGTTTGAGTTATAACTTAAGATCGAAATTGAGTTCAAATGTAGTGTCAGTTAATTAAGAGGATTTTGAAATTGATTAGAATTGGATTTTAGCATTTTAGCAAGATTAATTTTTGAATTTGTATTTTTGTTTTGTAACTGACATAAATTTTGTTATTAATTGCAGAGATCTTGAAATGAAGCTCGATGAAGATATAGAGGCGGAAGAATCACAATTGCAAACGGATCGTATAAAAGTTCACCAAGTTTATATGGATTGTTTTAACGTAGTTGAAGAATCCGACATGAGTCATCGTCAATTTCATAAAGATATCGATAATCTCGCTAAAGTTTATTCGGACGCCGCTGAGAAAGTAATAATAAATTCTAAGCAAATTGCTAAGCATTCCAAAGTTTTTACGACAATAAGTAATAATAAATTCTAAGCAAATTGCTAGGCATTTCAAAGTTTTTACGACAATGAGTAATAATAAATTCTAAGCAAATTGCTAAGCATTCCAAGAGTTTTTACGATAATAAGTAATAATAAATTCTAAGCAAATTGCTAAGCATTCCAAAGTTTTTACGACAATGAGTAATAATAAATTCTAAGCAAATTGCTAAGCATTCCAAAGTTTTTACGACAATAAATAATAATAAATTCTAAGCAAATTGCTAAGTATTCCAAAGTTTTTACGACAATGAGTAATAATAAATTCTAAGCAAATTCTTAAGCATTCCAAAGTTTTTACGACAATGAGTAATAAGAAATTCTAAGCAAATTGCTAAGCGTTCCAAAGTTTTTACGACAATAAATAATAATAAATTTCAAGCAAATTGCTAAGCATTCCAAAGTTTTTACGACAATAAGTAATCATAAATTCTAAGCAAATTGCTAAGCATTCCAATGTTTTTACGACAATAAGTAATAATTAATTCTAAGCAAATTGCTAAGCATTCCAAAGTTTTTACGTAAAAAAAAAAATAATAAATTCTAAGCAAATTGCAAAGCATTCCAAAGTTTTTACGACAATAAATAATAATAAATTCTAAGCAAATTGCTAAGCATTTCAAAGTTTTTACGACAATAAGTAATAATAAATTCTAAGCAAATTGCTAAGCAAAGATTTAAGGCAAAGAAATTGCGAAGCAAAAAATTGCTATTCCAAAGCTTTTACGACAGTAAGTAATAATAAATTCTAAGCAAATTGCTAAGCATTCCAAAGTTTTTACGACAATAAGTAATAATAAATTCTAAGCAAATTGCTAAGCATTCCAAAGTTTTTACGACAATAAGTAATAATCAAATATTTTTTAGAAAGGACCACCCGTTGCATGGACACAAGTACCACTAGATCTTTTTGTTAAACAAATGGAAATGCACAACGATTATCTCGGGGTTTATGTTAAAAGACATTTTGGTGGTCAAGTTGAACAGGACGATTCAGATTACGAAAAACTCATCGACGAGGGT
The DNA here is from genome assembly GCA_963970395.1 of Ephialtes manifestator. NCBI lineage: Eukaryota > Metazoa > Arthropoda > Insecta > Hymenoptera > Ichneumonidae > Ephialtes > Ephialtes manifestator. The sequence continues at coordinate 18,986,193 of OZ019982.1, forward strand.
AAAGAACGATGCACCGATGAAAAGGTTCACGAATTATTGAAATGCCAAACAAAGTGAGTTTTCTTAGATTTTTGCTTAGATGCGATTTCTATTTTAATATGAATAATTGCATATTTAAAATTTTAATATGAATAATCGCATACTTCATATTTTAACACGAATGATGCGCGAACAAAATACTCCAGAACGAAAAAAGAATTGAAACAAATCTCAAATATTTTTTTTTGGATTCTAAAAACAACAAATCAAAGTTGTAACCTTTGACGTTTTTTTTTCGATGATTTCAATTTAAATACCTCTCTGTGTATGTTAATTGATTTAGGCTTTCTCATAGAGGAAACTTTGTAAAAAGCGGAAAATAACGAAGAAGCAATTTGCAAAGTTCTACTTTGCAGGTTTGTTTATGCTCTAGACATTTTTTGAAAAATTCAAAGTGTCGAAGAATTTTAACCGTGTAACCGATTTTTTTTCAAATTTGTACTAAAACCTTGTACCATAGTAGTCCATATGTGGACTAAATTAGAATCCGGTATTTCGTAATTTGCACGAGCCAGCGCGAGAATGAGATTTTTCGAAAAATTCAAAATGCCATAAAATTTGAACGGCTGGACAGATCTGCGTCAAATTTGTACTCAAATGTTTTTCGGTGATAGTCCATATGTGAACAAAATTTAAGATAAATCTGTGAAAAATTAAAAAAATTTTTTTTTTTCGAGCCGGCATTTTTCTTTTCATATTCACCGAAATCGAAATTTACCGACATATCGATAGTTCCTTTGACTAAATTCATTATTAACAATCAATAATCGTGAAATCATGTCGAAAATTGCAGCCGAATATCTCAGAATTTACAGAGATGAAGTCTTTGAAGACATTTTTTTTAAAATTGAAATTGCAATAAAATTATAACCACGCTATCGATTCTCGCCAAATTTGGTATACATCATGTTTTGATGGTAGTCCTTTTGTGTACAAAATTTCAGCCCGATATCTCTTAAATTGCGAAAGTAATAGCGTGAAAAGGATATTTTCAAAATCTTCAAAATGCTGTAAAATTTGAATTTTTCAATCGATTCGTGTCAACTACAATCCCAAGCGTCGTTGTATGACAGTCCACTTGCGAGCCAAATTTGACGAAGATACATCTAAAATTGCGACAGTTATCGTGCTTACAAGGAATCTGCACATACACACACACACACAGACATTTTTTCTAAACCACTTTTCTCGACTTTTTAGACCATTCTGAGTGTCCTAACATGGAAATCTCGAAAAAACAAAATTTTCACGAAAACAAAGCTTCCTCTACGAGGAAGCAAAAAACAAACAGACAACTTTCTAAAAAATAATAAATTTTACAGTGTAATAACTTCGAAAACCGATGAGATCAACGTGAAAGTTGAGGAAGCTGCGTGTTCGGCTATGGCTGCGCATGCAGTTGAAATTTACAATAATGGAAGTCTAAAAACGCCTCAATCGGATACGCAACTTAGGTAACAATTTTTTTTAAATATACTAGAACTTATAAATTTTCGTCAACTTTGTCACTTGAAAATTTGGGTATCGATTTTAAAGTCGTGTAAAAAAAATATGAATTTTCACTTAAGATAACCACTATAAAAATATTCAATGAATATTAAACAAATATGCACAGGAAATATTGCAAATAAATATATTAGAATCATTCTATTACCTGCGAATCTTCGAACATCATTTTAAATTACTTTCTGGCTTAATGCAATATTTTTATGACGTTGGTTTATTCAGGGTAGAAATTGCCGCCTTAACGGGAAAACGGGATTTTTTGGAAGAAAATATAGCACTTATACGAGACACGCAATTGGACGAAGTTGTGAGACAATATGCTCGTTTAGTCATAACGAAAATTCTCGTCGATGATGGCCATTCCCGGGCAGATCGAAGAAAATGTCGTTTGGAAAAATTGGAAAATCTTCGTCATCTTGCCCACGAAAAAGGTCACGGCCATTCCGATTTACTTAGCATGTTGATGCAACTGCAACTTCGACGACTCAAAGAAATCATCGATTTTATAACTTATGGTCGTTACTACCTGGCAACTGAATACAATCTCTCTTCAGTTCGATCAGTAAGTTAAAAAAAAAAAAAGTAGAACCTTGCACATTGCTTCCTCATTATTTTTCGCTTTCTGAGGAAGCAAAAAAGTATGTTATTCAATTTTGACTTCCTCATAGAGGAGGTTTTGTAAAAAGCGAAAAATAATGAGGAAGCAATGTGCAAGGTTCTACTTTGCATCCTTTTTTAAATTAGATAAATAAACATGTTGTGAATTCGCTTTTTCTATTTCGTTATTCCGTTATTTCGTTATTATTAGAGCGTTTTCGAAAGTAAATGTGATAACGTATATTATTAAAAATAATTCAACATTCCATAAAATCACAAATTTCATACCATTTGTCACTAAATTATACATATATAATGGCTGAATATTGTTTCATTTATATACAAAATTTGAGCTCGGTATTTCAAGTTTTGCAAAAGTTACAATAGAGCGATAATGTCAATTTTTTGACAAAATTCAAAATTCCATAAAATCTAAACCACTTTACCGATTCGAGCCAAATTCAATACCAAACAGCATTGAGTGCACCTACTCTTATAACCAACTATTTAGCAAAATAGAATAAATTTTACGAAAGTTAGAGCGACCACGTCCTTTTTTCAAAAAATTCAAAACGGCATAAAATCGAAATTTTCGCACAGATTTTGTCGAAAATTACTACAGTTTTTATAGTTTATAAACTATAAGAAGAAAAATCTTCCCCACTTTGACTATAAGCTAGATAATTTTGCTATTGAATAAAGTATTTTTCAGAATTTTTTCAGATTTTTAAATGATGGGGTTTTATATGTCACTTTAAAAAAATATTTTAAAAAAATTTGCATAGTTCGGAAAAATCTGAACAATTTCCTGAAAATCTGAAAAAATTCTGAAAAATTCGGTTTTACATAAATAAACATTTGACTTTTTATTTTTTAATAATTTTTTTAAATAAAAAAAGCTTAAAAACTGTAAGAAGGAAAATTTTCCCCACTTTGACTATAAGCTAGATAATTTTGTTATTGAACAAAGTATTTTTCAGAATTTTATCAGATTTTTAAATTATGGGTTTTTCTATGTCACTTTAAAAATATATTTAAAAAAAATGGAATTTAAAAAAAAAAATTGTGCAGTTGAGGGTCCAACTAAGCCTATAAAAAATAATGAGCCAAATCGGAAAGGTCGAGGTCAAATCCAGGTCGAAACGGGGTGGAATGCCCCATACATACATACGGACATTTTTTCTAGATCACTTTTCTGGACGTTTTGGACAATTCTAAGTATCCTGACATAAAAATCTCGAAAATTTTTTTTTTCATGAAAACAAAGCTTCTTCTATGAGGAAGCAAAAAGGATGCAAAGTAGAACTTTGCACATTGCTTCCTCATTAATTTTTATCTTTCGCAACGCCGCCTCTATGAGGAAGTTTCTTTATTTTATTTTTGGCTTCCTCATAGAGGAAGCTTTGCGAAAGATGAAAATTATTGACGAAGCAATGTGCAAAGTTCTACTTTGCATCCATATTTTAAATACAAATTAAAGAAGTGCGAATACAAAAATGTTCATAAATTCAAAATTCTATAAAATCTAAACCGCTTTATGTACTTCACTTAAATTCAATACCGATCGTAATTTTTCATTGCTTTATTCGTCAAAAACTGTTTAAGCTCATTATCTAAAAAATTGTGACAGCTAGAGAACATACAGAGGTTTTTTGAAAAATTCAATGTCTTATTAAATCTGAACCACTTTACCAATCTTCACCAAATTCGATATCTACTACAAATGGATGTTAATTTTACCTTGCCAAAGATTTTAGCAGGTTTGGTCGAACTCAACTTGAATAAGAACGAAAACAAAATTTTTTCGAAAATTCAAAATTTTATAAAATCTAAACCGCTTTATGGATTTCGCTCAAATTCAATACCAACCTTCATTTTTCATTTTTCTATTTGTCTAGAACTATTTGGCTCATTAGCTGAAAAATTGCGGAAGCTAGAGAACATACAGACATTTTTCGAAAAGTTTAAAGGCTTATAAAATCTGAATTCTTTTTTAAATTTTTTCGAAAATGTATATATAAGAAGGGGCGTTGCTCCTCTACGAGCGTGCCAAATTTCAGCTTGATTGTTAAAGCCGTTTTCGAGATACAGCGGTTTGAATTTTGCAAGCGTGCCACATACACACATACATACATCCGGACATTTTTTCTAAACCACTGTTCTCGACGTTTTGGACCATACTGAGTATCTTGACATGAAAATCTCGAAAAACATTTTGTTTTACGAAAACAAAGTTTCCTCTATGAGGAAGCAATAGCAAAAAAGGATGCAAAGCAGAACCTTGCACATTGCTTCCTCATTATATTTCGCTTTTTACAAAGCAACCTCTAAGAGGAAATACGGTAATTGATTTTGGCTTCCTCATAGAGGAAGCTTTGTAAAAAGCGAAATATAATGAGGAAGCAATGTGCAAGGTTCTGCTTTGCATCTTTGTTTTAAATAAATATAAATAAGCGCACACTCTCGCTTTGTGAAAATATAATAAGGACAAACGGTCTAGAAACTCCCTCGAATACTCTATCTTCTCTGTTTTTTTTTTGTAGAACACGATAGAAATCGGTGGTTTCCGAAATTTCATTGGGAAGCAAGGATGTGGCTAGTTTATACGACATAAATCGCTACTTTTCGCAATATAGACTGTACAACATCGCTATGAAAATATGTTATCGTTCAACATTTTTGTGCTATATCTGACGTATTTTTCTGTTAATCATGAATTTGGCACTCATTTGACTCCCAGCTCGATATTTGATACCAAAATTCGCATCGCAGAAAAAAAATCAAAAAATTCAAAAAATCAAAATCTCATAAAATTTTAACGTTTCAACCGATCTTAACCAAATTTAATAGGGATCACCGGTGTATGAAAGCTCACGTACATACCAATTTTGAGCTTAATATCTCGAAAATTAAAAGAGTTATCGCGTTAACAGACATTTTTGAAAACATTCGAAATCGCGTAAAAATTTAATGATCATGGGGATTTATACAAAAATTGGTATGAACGATGAGGATTGACCCCCCTATCTATGGTGCAAATTTCACGAAAACAAAGCTTCCTCTATGAGGAAGCAAAAAAAACACGGATACACTAAAATAATTCTCATTATGAAAATTACTATACATTCATCGGAAGTTTTTATGGATAAACCGGTGTATTAAATTTAATATAAATTTCTATGTTTATTTCTTGAATATAATAAATTTAATATAATTATGATCAATATTTAATAATACAGGAATGATATAAAATTAATACAAGGTATATTAAACGTATTAAAACGTCATGTTTAATATAAAAGTACTGGAATATTAGTATACGATTGTATATTAAATTTAATATACCGGTTTATGTATTAAAAGTTCCGATAAATCTATAGTTACTTCTTGAAAAAAATTTTACAGCATAGCTAATATAAATGAAATATTTTTGTTAATAGGAAAATATGCGACTGCAGCAAACTAAATTCGACGAGATCATAAAAGCTTTACCGAGAGAACAAAATGTTTTCAACAAAATCTTCCTTTCCATGCTCAACACGGAATCTCAGAACGATGAATTGACTGTCGCGATGAGACAGTACGACGATTTGGTTACAGAAAATAAGAGCCGAATGAATTCTCTTTTGGGACCTCAACTTGATTCGAGGATCGCTAACATCGAGAAACTGTAAGATTCAGATATTTCGTACTAAATTAAACCTCAATCGCTGAATTTAATCAATCGATATCGAAGTTCTTATTTTACATAAAATAAAAACTTAATCTCGAAATTTTCTATGAAATTTCACTTACATTTGAAATTTCCGACAAAATATTATTTAAATTGGAAATTTTCGATGAAATTTCACTTACATTTGAAATTACTGACAAAATATGACTTACTTTCGAAAATTCCGATCGAAGTTAAATTTTATTTAAAATTTCGATAAAATATGACAAATTCAAAATTTCGATCAAATTTGACTTATATTTGAAATTTCTGACAAAATATTATTAAAATTCCAAACTTTCGACCAGATTTCACTTACATTTAAAATTACTGACAAAATATGACTCACATTCGAAAATTCCGATCGAATTTAAATTTCGTTACAAATTTATAATAAAATATGACAAATTCGAAATTTCGATCAAATATGACTTAAATTGGTAATTTTCGATCGAATTTGACTTACATTTGAAATTTCCTACAAACTATGACTTAAATTCGAAATTTTCGATCAAATCTCACTTACATTTGAAATTTCCGACAAAATATGACTTAAATTTGAAATTTTCGATCAAATTTGACTCACTTTTAGTGCCCGAAAAAAATATGATTTAAATTCGAAATTTTCTATCCAATTTGACTTACATTTCATAAACTGAGTTACATTTAATGTTTTTGCGCCATAAAAGGATGACTACTTTAATTATTGCTTCAATTTCTTTCAGCCACCACGAAGTTATGTCTTTATTCAATTCCGAGGTCGAAGAAGGCCCAACGAATAGTTTCAAAGCGACGCCTTACCGCTTAATATCGCGCCTGGATGAAAGCACGAAGAGCGTGCGTGATATGCAGGATAATGTCCAACAAACGCGGGCAAGATTCAAAGAAATGCACGTAAGGACATTAATCAAGCTCAATAAAAAGAATATGGAGCATTATACATCGATCGGACCAGCGTCGATATAGTTAATAATTTTTTTAATCATTCACCCCAATGAATGGAGCTTGCTCCATTTTTTTCAAAAATTTTATTGCATATTTCGCGCACTTGTGAATTTCTAAAAATTGCTCTAAAAATTGCGTTTACAAAATTTCGAATGTACATATCTTCTTGGGTATAAGTCGTATCGTAAAAAAACCTGCATAAAAGTTTTTCATTTTGAAGTATACTTTTATGTCAATGTATTTTAAAAATTCTTTAACTCCTCCGAAGCATTGATTTTTCATTAATAAACATAAAAATCCATTTTTTTAAAACTTGGATATTTTTTATTTTTTCCGAAAAAATCTCTAAAATACTACTCATAAAGACGAACATTTTGAGGCTAGACAGGAAGTGGGACAATCCTTTTTTCGAATTTGCATGAGAGTTTAAAAGATAAATAAAAAATGAAAACTCTCATAAAAAATCGGAAAAAATTGTCTCACTTCCAAATTTTTGTCCTAAAGTGGAACAATTTTTTTCCGATTTTTTATGAGAGTTTTCATTTTTTATTTATCTTTTGAACTCTCATAAAAATTCGAAAAAAGGATTGTCCCACTTTCCGTCCAAGCTTAAAATGTTCGTCTTCATGAGTAGTATTTTAGAGATTTTTTCGGGAAAAATAAAAAACGTCAAAGTTTTTGAAAAATCGATTATTATGTTTATTAATTAAAAATCAATGCTGCGGAGGGGTTGAAGAATTTTTTAAATAAATTTGCATAAAAGTTTACTTCAAAATGAAAAGCTTTTATATACGTTTTTTTACGATACAACTTATATCCAAGAAGATACGTGCATTCGAAAGTTTTTAAACGCAATTATTCGAGCAATTTTTATAAATTCACAAGTGCGCGAATTATGCGATGAAAAATTTGAAAAAAATTGAGCATGCTTCATCCATTTGTGTGAATGATTATAAAAATAATCAACTATATCAACGACGATCCAATCGGTATATAATGCCCTACAAATTTTTCTGTTAACTCCTCATGATCTTACCTCATTTTTTTTATTCACAGAGAAAAACTGCCGACAATTCTTTCGAACGAACCGCCGCAATTCTCTGGCAATTCTTCCTCGCGAATCCCGATGAATTGCAGTCGAAATACGACGAAACTAAGGCGAAGATCGAAAGTTCCCATTTTGCAGATTCTTTAAACGCGTAAATTAACACAAATAATATTTTTGTACTTTTTTACATCATCCAATGATGCCATATGTAGATTAATAAGAAAAGAAAAAGTTATAACAACGAATAATACTCATAATATTTGTGCATGATTATTTTCGGTGAATACAATGAGCGTTATTTTTTTTATTCGCGTATCGCAATACACTTTTATTTTTAAAAATTTCAACCTAGTTCAAAATATCTTCGACAAAATTTGTATATTAAATTCACCAATATTTACAATATATTGTCGAAAAAAGTGGAATTTTTTATAGTTAATCTTTGAATTCGAGTTGAAATCTACATTTTTTAAATTGCAATAATAATAACAGTTCCACTGGGATCAACTTAAAATAAACCATTCAATTATTCTGTTTTTATCTCACCGAAAAAAAGCTAAAAACTGCCGAATATTTAGGCTGTGAATTTAAAATCGTTCACTTTTTATACGAAAATATTAATAAATTAATAATACAATCAGCTTAAATAAATTGAATTTTGTCCTGTTTTGTCGTGGAGAAAATGCCGAGCGCCGAGGAGACAACGTATTTGTTCAAAGTTATGCCAGAAATAACGCAGGAGTTTATAACGCGGGACGTTGATTTACTCGTCTCGCAGATAAAGGAGAATTTACAACTCTCTGGATTCAAAACGAAATCGAGCGTTAGCCACAAGAATCGACCATCGCCATATCGCGTACCTTCACGCTCGTGGGCAGAACCCGGCAACTGCGAAATTTGCGGCACGAGAATCAACAACGGAACTCACGATCATCGGCATCATCATCATCATCATCACCACCATCTAAAGAGAAATCAAACGACGTGGGAGGATGATCCTTACGTTTTACTTCAAGAACTTCTTCGTGAGGGTGGACTCATCAAGGAAGCGGTTAAGAGACTACAAACGGATCTCGAGGATTTCGACAACTCGGAGGATGAACTAGAGGACGATGAGGATGATGACGAGAGCACCGAGGAACGACAACGAAGACGTCAGCAACAACAACAGTTACGGGACTCGAAGAGATTCTACAGAAGAAAACCTTATTATTACAATATAAAACATCTTCGACAAAATTTGTATATTAAATTCACCAATATTTACAATATATTGTCGAAAAAAGTGGAATTTTTTATAGTCAATCTTTGAATTCGAGTTGAAATCTCCATTTTTTAAATTGCAATAATAATTACAGTTCCACTGGGATCAACTTAAAATAAACCATTCAATTATTCTGTTTTAATCTCACCGAAAAAAAGCTAAAAACTGCCGAATATTTAGGCTGTGAATTTAAAATCGTTCACTTTTTATACGAAAATGTTAATAAACTAATAATACAATCAGCTTTAAAAAAATTGAATATTGTTGTATGTCGTAGGGGGGAAGAAAAAAAGTTGAATATTTATGATGTCGCCCGACAAACCGAGCGGCGACTGAAATAAACACAATACCACGAAACTTGCAGTTGTGTGAGAAGGTCAATCGCTAGTCTATGCACTAAACGACTGTTTTCAACGCTATAGTAATAAAGGATTGTAACGACCATTCATAGAAAATGCTCGAAATATCGACGAACCGGTTAACACCGTATATTCATATATTAATAGTGCAATCGCACTACCTTTGGACTTTAATAACACTATATAGACCATTCGATAGTAGTAAACTTATCGTGTCTATATCGCGCAGTAGCATCAGTCAATAATACCTATAAACCAGAGTTGTAAATGCCTAATACTTATAGAAATAATGATGATGATACGATCAGCTCTATAATTATGATTTTTTAATAATAACATGTAGCGATTGTAATACGATGATTAAACTTTGGAATGGTTGCAAAAATTATTATTTTTCAATAAAAATTCACGGTAATTCTTTTGAAAAAATGAAAAAAAAAAAAGTAATGCATTACTTATTTCTTCCATTTTTTCCATTATTTCTTGCAATATTAAAGCGAAAATTAGTATTTTTTTCAGCTATTCAAATGTTTACACTCTATTTTATAATCACTACATATTATTATTATGAAATCATAATTACAACACAAATTGTACTGTAAACTATATCTCATGAATTAATGGGGATTTACAACTCTGCTATAAACAAATATGCAACGTGCGGTGAGATGGTTCCGCGCATGACGAAAATTCTTCCCGCAAAAGGATGACGTAAGGTAAACGCGCCTAATCGTAATACACTATTAGGAAAAACTATAAATTTTTATGCATACGCTCGGCAATTAAATTTCACTTCACTTGTGATGAATAATTAATGAACTTTTATAATAAGATTAAAGAAAATCATAAAAATTAAAGTACTTTTTAAACTTAATTATTTATCGGATTTGTATATTAAATTTAGTGTAGCAGTTTGTGCATAAAAGTTTCAAGAAGATTTTTATTACAGTTTAAGCAGCTCAATACGATATTTGCAAAATTGGGAAGCAATTTCCAAGGTTTTATTTTATAGGTTTTTTTATAGTCTGAAGATATATTTGTCTAAAAATTCAGTGTTGTAAATTTTTTATGGCTTCACCAATTGTTCTCAAATTTGTATTTAAATGTTGCATCATGGTATTCCATGTGTGAAACAAATTTAAGCTAAACCTAAAAAAAAAATTCTAGTACAGTTCAAATTACATTTGAAATTTCTTATACGATACGACTTATATTTGAAATTTCCATCAAATTTGACTTAAATTTGAAATTCCCATAAAATTGGACTCAAATTTGAAATTCCCATAAAATTTGACTTAAATTTGAAATTCCCATAAAATTTTACTTAAATTTGAAATTCCCAACAAATTTGACTTAAATTTGAAATTCCCATAAAATTTGACTTAAATTTGAAATTCCAATTAAATTTGACTTAACTTTGAAATTACCATCAAATTTGACTTAAAATCGAAATTCCGATAAAATTTGACTTAAAATCGAAATTCCGATAAAATTTCACTTAAAATCGAAATTCCGATAAAATTTGACTTAAAATCGAAATTCCGATAAAATTTCTCTTAAAATCGAAATTCCGATAAAATTTGACTTACATTTCAAATTATTGAGAAAAAAAACGACTTGTATTGAATTTTTTTGATCGAATTAAAATTATATTTCAAATTTTTGATAAAATATGACATAAATTCGAAACTTTCGATCGAATTTGAATTACAATTGAAGTTTCTGATGAAATGTGACTTAAATTAGAAATTTTGATCAACTTTTACTTACATTTTAAATTTCCGATAAAATACGAATTGAATTAGAAATATCGATCAACTTTGACTTACATTTTTTATTTCCGACAAAATACGACTTAAATTCAAAATCTCAATCAACTTTGACGTACATTTTTTATTTCTGACAAAAAATGTCTTAAATTGGAAATTTTCGATCAAATTTGACTTACATTTTTAATTTCCGCAAAAATATGATTACATTTTAAATTTCCGACAAAATACGCCTTAAATTTTAAATTTTCGATCAAATTTGACTTACATTTTAAATTTTCGATCAAATTTGACTTACATCTTAAATTTTCGATCAAATTTGACTTACATTTCAAATTTTCGAAAAAAATATGACTTAGATTGGAAATTTTCGATCAAATTTAACTTACATTTTTAATTTCCGCAAAAATATGATTTACATTTTAAATTTCCGACAAAATACGCCTTAAATTTTAAATTTTCAATCAAACTGTACTTTAATTTCAAATGTTCGATCAAATTTGACGTACATTCCAAATGTTGGATTAAATTTGACTTACATTTCAAATGTTGGATCAAATTTGACTTACATTTCAAATGTTGGATCAAATTTGACTTACATTTCAAATGTTGGATCAAATTTGACTTACATTTCAAATGTTGGATCAAATTTGACTTACATTTCAAATTTTCGAAAAAAATACGACTTAGATTAGAAATTGTCGATCAAATTTGACTTAAATTTTTAATTTCCGAAAAATCATGATTTAAATTCGAAATTTTCGATAAGATTTCCGTTACATTTGAAATTTCCAAAAGTAAATATAAATAGTCTTAACACCGCCTACCCTTGGACTTTAATAGAGCTATATAGGCCATGAAATAATAAGTTAATCACGCGTTATATCGCTTAGTGGCAACAGCATCGAATGATACCTACAAGCATAATAAGAAATACAGCGTGCGTTTGTGTATTGCGCGCATGACGAAAACTCTTCCCGCATAGAAGGATGACGTACTAGAGAGCCTAGAGGCACGCGAATCACGAGCGCGAGCGTAACCTTGATCCGTACATCCGAGAACACCCCACCTCTTTGCCCTTTAATATTCGCTTCGTTCCCTTTCCCCCCGTTTGCGCCGAAGCCGGCCAACCCCCTCTCCGCCCCCTTAAAACGTTTACACATTCGGCAACAGCAAAATAGAAAAAAAAAAAACAAAAAAGAAACTAAAAAAAGAACACAAAAAAAAAATACTTTGCCATATTGTAACAAGGTCAAGTCAATAAATTTAGCAATTTAATACTCTCGTTTCTTCTTTAGATTAAGCCTAAGTTGCTTTGTCGTTCGGTTCGCATCTCCACAATAACACGATTCAATCGACTGTGAGACAAAACGTTCCAGAGAATCGTTAGAGGCATCGAGATTTGCCTGCTTCATTTCCAATTGAAATTACACCCTCTCCCCCTTTTCGTCCCCCCTTAACAAAAGGCGTCACGCGGGGTCTAAACTCGCGCTCAATGTGCCTCGCGGGGTTGTGTATTATCGATTCGTCCGGAGGCTTAAGTTAACGGTTTGTTTACACGATGAGAGCGAGTCGATTGTGCGCATGCGCGAGTACAGCCAAAACAATAATAACAGAGTAAGAGAAAGAAGGTTCATGGCTGCCAGCAGCAGCAGCAGCAACAGCAGGCAAGACTTCGCGTTCGCTCGATTCTCAAAAGTCTTCTGACCTGTGGCGAGTTGCCGTGGAACAAAGTATTTGCCAACCAGTGTAAAAGCAAGTAACCGAAATTGTAAGTCGCGTTAGCTCGTGCAAAATTCGCTTCGTCGCTGCTCGAGAGATTCACGACACAACACACAGCGAGCAAAGCACCACCAGCGTTTTCCTCGACACACGAAACGCGGCGCGGTAGTAACAGTCTGTTGTATCCGCTGTTTACTCACTGCTCAGTGACCGTCGTAGTCTCGACATTCCAACAAGCTCGAGCCTCTTCGCTCTTGCTGTTAAAATCTATCGTATAATATAATCGCTAACAGTCTTTGTTTATTATTCGACTCGAAACTCTATTTCCAGTGATAATAACAAACGACACTAATTGTTGTGTATATAATCTACATGTGTGAGATCGTTTTTACGAGACGCAACATAATATATCTCCGTGAGTGAATTTACTCCTCGTATTGTATTAAATATATACACACGTATATAGACAATACAATTACACAACGTATTTCCTGGCTTGATCCAATATAGAGAAATCCTCTGCTGTGATATCAACGGATTAGAAATAACAATAAAGTGCAACAAAGAGGAAGCTGGTGGGAGTGAGATAGACATCAAAACAATAACAATGCCACGGAGTGCGTGCCAATCGAGTGAAACGTTCGCGCTGTCGTAGTTTAAGCCAACCAGCGCTCATTCACTGTGTGTAAAAAAAAAATCCCCGGAGTGTATACTGTCGTTTCACTCTTCTTGTATATTCTCTCTCTCGTCTTCTCTCTCTCTCTCTACGCTTCATCTTCGCTCACCATCGCATAGTCAGCGGCAGACGAGAAGCAACGTCCGTTACTTCCACGTACCACAAGAGAAGCACGAGACAGAATATCGTGAGCTCAGAGCGCACCCGGAGTCCTCCCGGAATTGTGGAAAAAAACAATATTGTCGAGTCTCGAATCACGAAACGACAAGTGTGTCTTTATATATATATTACGGATTTTTCGCCGGGTGAATCACGCTCTTCGTTCATTACCGATTACGCATTTCTTCTCTGTGTATCACGCGCACATGCGAGAGATTATCCGTGTGTGTGTGTGTGTTGAGTGTTTGTGTAGATCGTGCGTGTTGTGTCCTGTTTACAGACTGTGCTGGTGGATTTAACTCGTGCGTGCGTGTTTTTCGTGTTCTCGCGTCTCTGCGAGAGGAGAAAACGCAATTTACAACAAGTTGTGCATCAAACAATATTACGGTGTTATATTAAAACGAAGATTTTTCCAGTGGTTTAACATCGACTCGTTGTTAAATCCAAAAGGATCTGACGAGAGGAGAAACACACAGTGTATACGAGTTTTCCATCAAACAATATTACGGTGTTATATTAAAACGCAAATTTTTCCAGTGGTTTAACATCCATTCGTTGTAAAATCCAAAAGTCTCTGTTGAGAGGAGAAAACGCAGTGTATACGAATTTTGCATCAAACAAAATATTACTGGATAATATTGAAGGAGATTTTCATCGCTTTGTTGATAAATCTAATGATTCTTGGGCTTATATTTATACAACGCATTTAAAGAAAGTATTTTTCTCCGTGTTTGAGAAACTCCTGAACTTTTGTTACAATAACAAAGAGAAAGAGAGGATCGAAAGGCTTTTTCTCAACGCTTCACGAGACTAAGAGTCTCGTTGTTGTGTCCCGAGATATTTCCGTGTATACGCGGCGGCAGGTAGAAAAAAAAAAACACCTGCTTCGTTTATCGCTCGGTGAAATCGATGAGCGACGAATAGGAAGCGCTCGATTTTTCAGCCGGTACAACATTGTTTATTGTCATCATCACGAATAAATAAAAACGCTTAGTAAGCGTATTTAAGTTACGCAAAACGACAAACATATTGAAAAGAAAGAAAAAAACCTGTTTTGTCGTGGAGAAAATGCCGAGCGCCGAGGAGACAACGTATTTGTTCAAAGTTATGCCAGAAACAACGCAGGAGTTTATAACGCGGGACGTTGATTTACTCGTCTCGCAGATAAAGGAGAATTTACGACTCTCTGGATTCAAAGCGAAATCGAGCGTTAGCCACAAGAATCGACCATCGCCATATCGCGTACCTTCACGCTCGTGGGCAGAACCCGGCAACTGCGAAATTTGCGGCACGAGAAACAACAACGGAACTCACGATCATCGGCACCATCATCATCATCATCATCACCATCTAAAGAGAAATCAAACGACGCGGGAGGATGATCCTTACGTTTTACTTCAAGAACTTCTTCGTGAAGGTGGACTCATCAAGGAGGCGGTTAAGAGACTACAAACGGATCTCGAGGATTTCGACAATTCGGAGGATGAACTAGAGGACGATGAGGACGATGACGAGAGCACCGAGGAACGACAACGAAGACGCCAGCAACAACAACAGTTACGGGACTCGAAGAGATTCTACAGAAGAAAACCTTATTATTACGATTCCGAGGACGAACCTTTGCCACCGGCTTACGAACCTCTTGAACTGTGAAGCGGATGGTGGTGCTATTAATGCCCCCTAACGCTGTCCCTCTTCCCCCCTTCGTCCCCCCAAAGAACTGGAATTCATTATTATAAGTTAACCTATGTATATGATTAGATATATTGTTATACATACGAAACATGCATGTATAGGAAGCTATAACATCGGAATAGGCTGAAGCCGGCGAGCAATATGCGTAAGATTGTACCGCCCCGTGTCAGTGATGACTAATTCAACAACGAAGAGAAATTTCCTCGTGGAAATAGTGATATAAGTTCGTTGCTCGCTAGCTACTCAGTCTCGTTTAGCAACGGAGGATGGAATCGCTTGGCGAAAGAAAGAAAAAAAAAACAACGGTCTCGTCGTTTCAGTGTCGCGATCGTTGTACACACGGAAAAATTGAATGAGGTTACGCGCGTGCGTGTTATATACTATATAACGAAATATAAACTCTAGACTCGATAGAGTATATATATTCCACGCCACCGTTGTGCATCCGGTTGGCAAAAGTCCGCTCGCGAAACTCTCTTGCTTAACGCGACGCCGGCCCTCGAGAAAATAAAGCTGACGAAATATTCCGCTGATCTCTCGAGGGCCGAACGCTCTTTTTTTTTTTATTCGTTCTTATTTCCTCCACAATAAACGATTGTCCGCTCAACACTGAGTCAGGACATTCGCGTGGCTAAAGTTCGTCGACAAATTGCGGCTGTGTGCGAAAAAAAAAAAAAAAAAAAATACGCTTGTCTGATAGCGAAACCGCTCGACTCGAGTTTACCGTGTTTATCAAATCGCCGAGTTTTTCCTTCTAACTCGGTAAACACGAGCCAGCGATTTCTTAAAATAAAATCTCGCTAACTCCGCTCGATATACCAACGACTTTTCAAAAAAATTCTCAACTTCCGGTATTTTGTTTTCGAACAAATTTCCTCTTGATTAACTTTCTCATATTTCTTTTTTCCAAAGTTACGAATCTAACGAATTTGCTTAGGGACTAATTTTCGGGAAGTACCGTGCCTTAAATTTAGAGAAAAAAAAAAGACAAAAAAACTTGAAGTTTTTTGTCGCTAGATCGTTTCTTGCTTCGTTGCCGCCAGCGCTCGTAAGAAAATGATGAGAAACGTTAACGGAGTCTCTCTCGGAGAATTCACTGGAAAGTATTCTCGTTCGAGTCACTACAGTGTGTTAAACTTGTATATCTATATAGCGCGAGGTAGCGAGAGAGGGCAAAGGGGGTAAAAGGCAACATAGTAGGAACGATCGGCGAGAACAAACTGTATGGAGGCTCGGCTGTGTTCGTAAAGTAGTTGCCCACACACGCCACGTGTTACGTATGTGAAGTCGAGAAGAAAAGAATGGTATAGCGGGCGCGGGGAAAGGAGAAAGGAAAGGGACGTGAGACGAACGTAGCGCGTGTATATATGCATTCGCATCGTAATTAGGCGGGAACTCGCCTTACACGGCGGTGTTTGTAAATATGGAGTGTGTTGTTATTTGAAGCGCGACTTTACTGTATCAGACATACACAACAACTCGGCGGTAGCTACTCGATGGATTCGTGCGGCTTCGGCAATCATCGTCGTCGTCATCGTCGTTTGTCGTTGTCCTCGTCATTCTAACGAACGATTACAACAAACGAGCGAGAGAAAAACACGAGAGGACGAGACGCGGCACGAAACTTTGCTGCTCATCGAGAGTTCGAAGACTGTTGTGGACTCCGGTGCCCAACCCGATTACACGCCACCTTTCGAACCGCGTTAGCTCACATACATACATACATACATACACACATACGTCAATGACAAATCGGTAATCGTGCAAGGCTACGGAGCTGCAGAGTTTTGCTTAACCACCGCGATTCAAGCCGCTCACTCGCACACAATTATCGCGCGGCACAACGATTTCGTGTTTACCGTTATATTGTTGTACATAGAACCGTTGAGTAACTCTTTGAGGAATGGAAATAAAGAGGTAAACAAGAGACTTTGAACGAGTTTAATGTTTGGGTTCCACGACTGTATTGTTTTTTTTACATTGTTTTGATGTAATCAAACTCACTATTTTCGATTATAAGTATTTTTTTTTACACTTTAAAAAAAATGATATTTTCCAAATCAATTCCTTAAAAATAATTAGGCAGTTTATTTTTGTGGCTGTTTTAGGGAATTTTTATTGGAAAATAAAGAGATAAAATCTGTACCCAATTGTTTACAAAATAATTGTTTCGATGTAATCAAATTCACTATTTTCGATTATAACTTTTTTTTTACACTAAAAAAAATGATATTTTCCACATCGATTTCTTAAAAATAATTAGACATTTTATTTTTGTGACATTTTTAGGGATTTTTTGTGGAAAAATATTATGTAGTACATAGAATCGTTGAGTAACTTTTTAGGGATAAAAATAAAGAGGCAAACACGCGACTCTGCGGGAATTAAATGTTTAGGTACAACTTCTGTGCCTAATTGTTTAAGAAAAAAGAAATAATGTTCCAAAATGGAATCAAGATCACTACGATTATAATAATTTTTTTTTTTAAACAAAATGATATTTTTCACAAAGATTTCTAAAAAATGTCGTAAAACAAAAAAATAATGATGCATTACTTATATTTGTGTGGTATTTTAATTTTTTTTTAATGAAAAAATATTTTTCAAAATCTTTCGTAAATTCTTTTAAAAAATCCTGATTCAAAATAATCACTAAATAAACAAAAATAATGAGTTTGAAGACATCGCGACTCTGAGTAATTTATTGCTTATCGAAGTAAAAAATAAAAATTATTTTTTTAAACAAGATAATATTTTCCACTTGGATTCCTTAAAAAAATGTCACAAAATAAAAAACAACGATGGATTCCTTTTATTTTTGTGGCATTTTTTGAATTTTATGAAAAATTAAAAGTAAAAATTTGAAGTTTATGAAAAAAATATATATATATTTTTTTAAACTTTCATAAATTCTTGAAAAAAAGTCTGATATAAAATAATCAATAAATAAACAAAAATAGTGAGTTTGAAGATAATATAGCGATTCTGAGTCATTTATTGCTTATCGAAGTAAAAAATAAAAAATACATTTTTTTTTAAACAAGATAATATTTTTCACTTGGATTCCTAAAAAAATGTCACAAAATAAAAAACAATGATGCGTTACTTTTATTTTTGTGTCATTTTTTGAATGAATGTTTATGAAAAAATATATATATATATTTTTTAAACTTTCATAAATTCTTGAAAAAAAGTCTGATATAAAATAATCACTAAATAAACAAAAATAGTGAGTTTGAAGATATTATAGCGATTCTGAGTTATTTATTGCTTATCGAAGTAAAAAATAAAAAATACATTTTTTTTAAACAAGATAATATTTTCCACTTGGATTCCTAAAAAAATGTCACAAAATAAAAAACAATGATGCGTTACTTTTATTTTTGTGTCATTTTTTGAATGATTGTTTATGAAAAAATATATATATATTTTTTTAAACTTTTATAAATTCTTGAAAAAAAGTCTGATATAAAATAATCAATAAATAAACAAAAATAGTGAGTTTGAAGATATTATAGCGATTCTGAGTCATTTATTGCTTATCGAAGTAAAAAATAAAAAATACATTTTTTTTTAAACAAGATAATATTTTCCACTTGGATTCCTAAAAAAATGTCACAAAATAAAAAACAATGATGGATTCCTTTTATTCTTGTGTCATTTTTTGAATGAATGTTTATGAAAAAATATATATATATTTTTTTAAACTTTCATAAATTCTTGAAAAAAAGTCTGATACAAAATAGTGAGTTTGAAGATATTATAGCGATTCTGAGTAATATTTTGATTATCGAAGAAAAATAAACAAAAAATAAAAACGGTTTGTTGTGAATTCGTTTCCTGGTTGCAAGAATTTCGATGTTTACCGAGTTTCCATTTCGACGAATGTTGAATCGTGGGAGAGCGAGCAATTATTTTTATTTTCGAGTTCTATGACGTTTGTGGAAACGTGAACTCTCGGGTTCTTTACTCAAAGATGGAAGGTGTGCGCGTGACGAGTTCGAAACTCGTTTGAGAGAACGAAACGAATGTGGTCGAGTAAAACTCGTGGCGGCGTCGCGTAATCTCGAGCTCGAGCGAATGAGTAATAAGCGCAAGGCGTCGTATTTCAAAGCTTTTCCAGCCTCCGGTTTAATTTAATTAATTTAACAGATAGAAGAAGCACGAGTATCGATAAATAGTACCTAAGCGTTATTCCAACTTTTGAGGTGTCATTTCCATGTCCATCTATTTATCAGAATTAAACTCTGACCATGTCATCTCGAAGTTGTTTAACGCTCA
Organism: Ephialtes manifestator; assembly: GCA_963970395.1. Taxonomy (NCBI): domain Eukaryota; kingdom Metazoa; phylum Arthropoda; class Insecta; order Hymenoptera; family Ichneumonidae; genus Ephialtes; species Ephialtes manifestator. The sequence goes on from OZ019982.1 coordinate 19,005,965, forward strand.
AAACTTTTCCGCTAATCGATCATTGACTGATCAACAAAAAAAAAAAAAAAAAAAAATTCTCCAAAAGCGGAAAAATTCAACTATTAATTTATACATAAATCGCGTCATTGTTGCCGAAAAATCGTAAAATCGACGTTTTCTTCACTGCAAAAATGTTCATCACAAAAATTAATATATTTTTGTCGCACGTTTTTATCCATAAATCGGTATATTTATTTTAATATACAAGAATAACGTAAAATTGATTATCGGTATATAAAACACGATAAAAAAAAGGGAATATACAAAAGTATTGTAAAATTATTATAGAACTTTCGATAAATGGATATTAATTTTTTTTTTTGAACTTTTTTGATATTTACAAATTTTTTTGTATCGATTGCACGAAATTACAGGATTATGACCTTTTGGCACTGAAGATCACGATTGTGTTTACGACCTTTTGACATCAGCTGAGCGATTTATGTATACGCTATATGTATAAAACTTTAAACGCGAGAAAGACGGTGATCTCATTTAGGTTTCTTTCTTTTTTTTTTTTTTTTCTTTTTTTTTCGGGAGTTTCTCCCCGCAGCTGCTTATATTTGAAGCGCTTGATACGATTTCGTTTCAGCGCTCACGCGGGCTTAATGCTCCTCTTCAATAGAACTTTTTTTTGTTTTTTTTTTTTTTTGTCGCTTTAGTTCACTTAATTAATTTCGCTAATTATCTAATTGTAAATCTATGGCGTTTAATGGCTTGAAAATTGTTTGTAAATCTCTTTCAAAACTATTCAAAACATCAAACGATTTCCTCATTTTCCGAGAATGAGGAAAATTTTCAAGGGGCGATTATTTATTTTCGAGTTAAAAATTTGTATGCAAAATTCCAAAAAATTGATCATTCGCAACGATATTTAAATAATTTTGAAAAATTGCCAAATCTGGATGTAAATTATTGTAAAATCCGGTCATTTTTTTCCAACTATTTTCCTGATATTTTGTATTTAAAAAAAATGTAATTATTTTTACAATTTTTTTATATTCAGAATTGGCAATTTATGACGATATTCAAATAATCTAGCGAATAATTAATTGCTTGGATTTTTTTTGTGAATTTTTTTCACAACTATTCAAAAACATGAAACGATTTCCTCATTTTTCGAGAACGAGAAAATTGTTTAAGGGGCGATTATTTTTTTTCGTGTTAAAAATTTGTATGCAAAATTCCAAGGAATTGATTATTCGCAACGATATTTAGATAATTTTGAAAAATTGCCAAATCCGGATGTAAATTATTGTAAAATCCGTTCATTTTTTCTCCAACTATTTTCCTGATATTTTGTATTTAAAAAAAAATGTAATTATTTTTACAATTTTTTTTATATTCAGAATTGGCAATTTATGACAATATTCAAATAATCTTACGAATAATTAATTGCTTGAAATTTTTTGTGCATAATTTTCACAACTATTCAAGAAAATCGAACAATTTTCTCATTTGCCGAGAACGAGAAAATTATTCAATTGTTTGTATGTAAAATACTAAATAATTGATTATTCGCATCGATTTTTAGATAATTTTGAAAAATTGCCAAATCCGGATATAAATTATTGTAAAATTCGTTCATTTTCGCTCCAACTATTTTCCTAGTATTTTATATTTAAAAAAAAAAATGCAATTATATTTACAATTTTTTTACATTCAGATTTGGCAATTTATGACAATATTCAAACACTCTTGTGAATAATTAATCGGAGGAAAGTTTTTTTTTTGCTATGTGTTAAAAAAAAATTAAGTATCCCCTTAAAATTTGGAAAAAAAAATTAATTCCGAGATGGAAAAATTGAAAAATTAATTATGAAAAATTAATTTCGTTTATGGAAATCCGTTTTGTTACGAGAACGAGAAAATTGTTTAAGGGGTGATTTTTTTTTTATGAGAAAAAAATTTGTATGTACAATTCCGAGCAATTGATTATTTGCATCGATATTTAAATATCTTTGAAAAATTGCCAAATCCGGATATAAATTATTGTAAAATTCGATCATTTTCTCTCCAACTATTTTCCTAATATTTTCTATTTAAAAAAAATGCAATTATATTTACAATTTTTTTACATTCAGATTTGGCAATTTATAACAATATTCACACTCTTGTGAATAATTAAAAAAAAAAACAAAATTAAGAATCCCCTTAAAATTTGGAAAAAAAAATTCCGAGAGCTTTATGGAAATCCGTTTTGTTACGAGAACGAGAAAATTGTTTAAGGGGTGATTTTTTTTTACGAGTAAAAAATTTGTATGTAAAATTCCGAGCAATTGATTATTCGCAAGAATATTTAAATATCTTTGAAAAATTACCAAATCCGAATATAAATTATTGTAAAATTCGTTCATTTTCTCTCCAACTATTTTCCTAATATTTTATATTTAAAAAAAAATGTAATTATATTTACAATTTTTTTACATTCAGATTTGGCAATTTATAACAATATTCACACTCTTGTGAATAATTAAAAAAAAAAACAAAATTAAGTATCCCCTTAAAATTTGGAAAAAAAAAATTCCGAGAGCTTTATGGAAATCCGTTTTGTTACGAGAACGAGAAAATTGTTTAAGGGGTAATTATTTTTTGATGAGTAAAAAATTTGTATGTAAAATTCCGAGCAATTGATTATTCGCATCGATATTTAAATATCTTTGAAAAATTGCCAAATCTGGATATAAATTATTGTAAAATTCGTTCATTTTCTCTCCAACTATTTTTCTAATATTTTCTATTTAAAAAAAAATGCAATTATATTTTCAATTTTTTTACATTCAGGTTTGGCAATTTATAACAATATTCAAACTATTCAAATTATTCTTGTGAATAATTTTCAAAAAAAAACTAAATTAAGAATCCCCTTGAATATTGTAAAAAAAAAAATCCGAGAGCTTTATGGAAATCCGTTTTGTTACGAGAACGAGAAAATTGTTTAAGGGGTGATTTTTTTTTTTGAGTAAAAAATTTGTATGTAAAATTCCGAGCAATTGATTATTCGCAACGATATTTAAATATCTTTGAAATTTGCCAAATTCGGATATAAATTATTGTAAAATTCGTTCATTTTCTCTCCAACTATTTTCCTAATATTTTCTATTTAAAAAAAAAATGCAATTATATTTACAATTTTTTTACATTCGGATTTGGCAATTTATAACAATATTCACACTCTTGTGAATAATTAAAAAAAAAAAATTAAGAATCCCCTTAAAATTTGGAAAAAAAAAATTCCGAGCGCTTTATGAAAATACTTTTTGAAAGAGTACAATTTATTTTTACAGGCTTTAAACGCTATAGTTTCATATTTACGCTGTGCATGTTTTAGTGCATAGTTTATGTATACCACCTTTGCATCGATCGGTTCAATGCGTCGCGTTAACGACGTTATTATTCACCTGTGAAATGAATGTGTGGGTAGAATCTGTATGAATGTGTGAGTGTGAATGAGTGAATGAGTATACATATATATATGAAGAAGGCGCTTAGCGATATGCGAGAATCTCAATTTCATCACATTGTATATGTTATGGAATCTCGTCTGCATGATTCACAAGACGAATGATAAGAGAAAATGTAGAATGACGCGAGGCTCACACGATATTCGGCGAATCGCTGCTGGCGCAATAATTCGTATTCGTAATAAATCATGAGAAAAAGAACCAGATAAAAACATTAAATTAAAAGAAAAACAAAAACGAAACTAAGCAAAATTGTGCGTTCATGCACTTTTCGTCCAAACTATAAACACAGTTTTTACATTTTTGCGTCCTCATCGAAAGATCTTAAATTTATATAAATAATAAATTTTTTTTTGTTTTTGTTATTTCTCATAAAAAAAAAAAATTTATCATTGTACCTCGACGAGAATAATTGATGTGAGAATGTTCAACGAACTTCTATTTTTATTCGCGACTATACGAGAATGTTTGCGACTATCGTATCGAAAACCCGTTTTTCTTTCTTTTTTCTATGAGACAAGTGTTTACTTTTTTTTTTTTTATTAGTTCATCGTTATAGAAGAGTTAAGGAAAACTATATCTCGTTGTGATCGTCGGACGTGCTAATGCGAAAGCCCGTTCGACATGTCTAATTATAGATTAAAAACTATTCAAAGTTCAAAGTAGATTATGTCGTAATGTGTTTTATTTCTTTCGCAACCTCAAACATTTCCCTTTCCTCATTGATGACTCGAAAAATCGTAAGAAATGCTTCGCAACTTGGATAATTAATACAACTCGCTTCGATTACGATTGTTTACGTGTTGGAACAAATGTGCTAACAGACGGTCGTTAATATCGAATAGCCTGTTATCATGAACCTCGATAATTGTCGTCAACAGTATAATCGAGACTTACAAATACATACATCGAAATATAACAGAGAAATTATCAATCGGAGACAGAACTACATTTTTCTTTCGCATAGACTAAGCTTTGTTTTTAAGGAGGTTAAAGCGCTCCACACTAGTCAAATCAGTGCTAAATTTTTAAAAGCGTTTCTACAATTTCAGATGGTTTAATAATCTGTTCCAAGGTGTTAATCACATAGCAGCATTAGTTCTTGATATTCAAATACATTCACAGCTGTCGTATGAACAGTAAATCGATCAATATCTCCAAATATCCGATGTCATGTGTTTTCATCCAGTTTTGAAAAAGGGTAAACTGTAATATCAGTCCGATTATGACGAAACATAGCTCATTTTGATCAGTGGAAGATCCTTAATCGATTGACCGTCCGGATTTTCTATAATATCAGGCGTTCAAAAGTTACAGCCATTTGTATACTTGATGTTAGGTTATGATAGGATAAACAAACGGTTGTATCTTTTGAACTATTAATACGATTTTAAAAAATATACGGCCAATCGATAGAATATCTTTTAGTAAACAAAATGAGCTATTGGTCGTCATAATCGGACTGATATTACGGTTTACCCTTTTAAAAAACTGGATGACAAAACGTAACATCGGAAATCTGCAGATATTGATCGATTTACTGATGATATCACAGCTGTGAATGTATTTGAATATCAAGAACTAATGCTGTTATGTGATTAACACCTTGGAACAGATTATTAAACCATCTGAAATTGTAGAAACGTTTTTAAAAATTAAGCACTGATTTGACTAGTGTGGAGCGCTCCAACCTTCTTAATAATTTTAATCAGAATATTTATGTTGCTCTTTTAACGTAGTTCTGTCGTGAATGCAATCCAAACTCATATGCATGAATTTTTGACATGTTGTAATTTAGCTATTCATTTTTACTTGTTCAAAATCTTGAAGGCTATTACCGAGTATTTGAATGAACAATTAAAACTTGAAAATCGATCTTTTTACATGGCGCTCACGGGAGGGCTGGAAAAATTGTTCTTTCAATCGAAAATTAACATACTTAGATCAAAGATAGAGAAAAAATAAAAAGTACTACGGATTCGCAAATAATTCAGGTATTGATGCATCATGAAAAAAGGTGAAGTCTCCGGAATAATGTTTAATTGAACCAAGGTCAAAGTGCACGATACCGGGCCAAATGACGTTTCCTAACCTAATTATCGTGAAAATGAAGTCAAATCCGCACTAAACATATCAACTATTTACAAATAATCGTTTTTATTTGATTACGACAATTTCGAAGGATTCTCGATTATTTTTTATATTATTATTGAAGCAGTCAAAGTGATGCGTATGATTATTTTTTAAGGTAGTTCTGTCGTGAAGGCAATCCAAACTCATATGCATGAATCTTTGACATGTTGTAATTTAGCTATTCATTTTTACTTGCACAAAATCTTGAAGGCTATTACCGAGTATTTGAATGAACAATTAAAACTTGAAAATCGATCTTTTTACATGGCGCTCACGGAAGGGCCGGAAAAATTGATCTTTAAATCGAAAATTAACATACTTAGATCAAAGATAGAGAAAAAATAAAAAGTACTACGGATTCGCAAATAATTCAGGTATTGATGCATCATGAAAAAAGGTGAAGTCTCCGGAATAATGTTTAATTGAACCAAGGTCAAAGTGCACGATACCGGGCCAAATGACGTTTCCTAACCTAATTATCGTGAAAATGAAGTCAAATCCGCACTAAACATATCAACTATTTACAAATAATCGTTTTAATTTGATTACGACAATTTCGAAGGATTCTCGATTATTTTTGATATTATTATTGAAGCAGTCAAAGTGATGCGTATGATTATTTTTTAAGGTAGTTCTGTCGTGAAGGCAATCCAAACTCATATTCATGAATTTTTGACATGTTGTAATTTAGCTATTCATTTTTACTTGCACAAAATCTTGAAGGCTATTACCGAGTATTTGAATGAACAATTAAAACTTGAAAATCGATCTTTTTACATGGCGCTCACGGGAGGGTTGGAAAAATTGATCTTTAAATCGAAAATTAACATACTTAGATCAAAGATAGAGAAAAAATAAAAAGTTCCACAGATTCGCAAATAATTCAGGTATTGATGCATCATGAAAAAAGATGAAGTCTCCGGAATAATGTTTAATTGAACCAAGGTCAAAGTGCACGATACCGGGCCAAATGACGTTTCCTAACCTAATTATCGTGAAAATGAAGTCAAATCCGCACTAAACATATCAACTATTTACAAATAATCGTTTTAATTTGATTACGACAATTTCGAAGGATTCTCGATTATTTTGCTTCCTCATAGAGGAAGCTTTGTTTTCGTGAAAAAATTTTTTTTCGAGATTTTCATGTCAGTATGCTTAGAATCACCTAAAAATTCGAGAAAAGTGGTCTAGAAAACATGTCTGTATGTGTGTATGTGTGTGTGTGTGTGTGTGTGTGTGTGTGTGTGTGTGTGTGTGTGTGTGTGTGTGTGTGTGTGTATGTATCCAGACACTGAAAATTCAATTGCCCATAACTCACGAACGGCACGATGGATCTAGCTAAAATTTTGCACGCAGGTAGAGTATTGACTCCTCTGTTATTGACGTGATTTTTAATTAAATGTATCAATGTAAACAGATTTTATGCAATTTTTAATTTTTTCAAAAAATGTCGTGATCGCTCTAACTTTCGTAAAAGTTCGCCAATTTAGCTAAATAGTTCTTTATAAATGAAGACACGTTAAGGAGGTTGGATACCCAACTCAAAATGATAAAAACGTGCTCAAATTTTTGGAGGATACTCGTCGATAAAAATCACATCTCCATGCCAAATTCAATGGCAATCGTCTAGATGGTTATCGAGAAATTAATTATTGAAATTACACTCTTATACATGGGCAACATAGCAGAAACTATATGCACCTCCAAAGCTATGCTCAAAAGTATACTAAAAATGATAAAAGATTGTTATTAACAGAACCAAATCATACCTTGTATTTTTGAGAAGAAGTTTTACGAAGACCGAAATGATTCGTCTGCTTGGTTGCCGAGAAAACGTAAAAACAAAACTGCTCGAATAGTATACAACGATGTACGCCAGTGAACGCGCGTCACGGACCTCTCTCTCGCTCATAGCGTCCCCGGCAACCCGCGCACCACTTGGCCTTTCCGCGCACCTCCCCGCCAGAAAGACGGTATCCAACCTCCTTAAATGACGTTTGGTATTGAATTTCAGCGAAATCGGTAAAGCGGTTCCGATTTTATAGAATTTTGAATTTTTCGAAAAAAATACATTTTGCTCTAAATTACGTCGAATTTCAACAAATGAACAGAAATTTTGTACAGACGAAAAATAACATTCAGAAATGCCATGTACCAAATTTGATGATGATCGGTAAAGTCGTTCGGATTTTACACCATTTTTCATTTTAAAAAAAATGTAGATTTTCGCTATAACTTCCGGAAAAGTTGAGAAAGTACGACAAAAATTTGTATCTAATCAAAATTAGATGTAACGGTGTTTGCAGAGGTGATTTATAGCTGTATAAAACACCTCTGCAAAAGAGACACAAGGTATAAAAAAAAAAGATGCAAAGTAGAACCTTGCACATTGCTTCCTCATTATTTTTCGCTTTTTACAAAGCTTCCTCTATGAGGAAGCCAAAATTGAATAACATACTGCTTCCTCACAGAGGGAGCTTTGTAAAAAGCGAAAAATAATGAGGAAGCAATGTGCAAGGTTCTACTTTGCATCTTTTTTGATATTATTATTGAAGCAGTCAAAGTGATGCGTACGATTATTTTTTAAGGTAGTTCTGTCGTGAAGGCAATCCAAACTCATATGCATGAATTTTTGACATGTTGTAATTTAGCTATTCATTTTTACTTGTACAAAATCTTGAAGGCTATTACCGAGTATTTAAATGAACAATTAAAACTTGAAAATCGATCTTTTTACATGGCGCTCACGGGAGGGCTGGAAAAATTGATCTTTAAATCGAAAATTAACATACTTAGATCAAAGATAGAGAAAAAATAAAAAGTACTACAGATTCGCAAATAATTCAGGTATTGATGCATCATGAAAAAAGGTGAAGTCTCCGGAATAATGTTTAATTGAACCAAGGTCAAAGTGCACGATACCGGGCCAAATGACGTTTCCTAACCTAATTATCGTGAAAATGAAGTCAAATCCGCACTAAACATATCAACTATTTACAAATAATCGTTTTAATTTGATTACGACAATTTCGACGGATTCTCGATTATTTTTGATATTATTGAAGCAGTCAAAGTGATGCGTATGATTATTTTTTAATGTCATATAGACTCTGAGATTTATGACTCCGGCATACGGACAGAACTACCTTAAAGATAAATTATAGAAAATTTACAAAATTCACTGTTAAAACATATTTTGAAAAGTAATATATTTCATTTAATATACAGATTGCAAAATTCCAATAATTATATTATAAACACAACTTTTATGAAGTTTTTAGTATAAATTGTATATTAATCGTACAATTTTTTTGTATATTAAATTTCATATACGCATATCCGCAAAAAAATTGCAATATTAATGTACGATCGAAATTCTATGTTTCTTCCATATCCTGTAATATTATTATAAATAATACATTTTTAAATTAAATTTAATAAATAAATATAATGAACCTCGATAATTGTCGTCAACAGTATAATCGAGACTTACAAATACATACATCGAAATATAACAGAGAAATTATCAATCGGAGACAGAACTACATTTTTTTTCGCATAGACTAAACTTTGTTTTTAATCATTTTAATCAGAATATTTATGTTGCTCTTTTAAAGATAAATTATAGAAAATTTACAAAATTCACTGTTAAAACATATATTGAAAATTAATATATTTCATTTAATATACAGATTTTAAAATTCCAATAATTATATTATAAACACAACTTTTATGAAGTTTTTAGTATAAATTGTATATTAATCGTACAACAATTTTTTTGTATATTAAATTTAATATACGCATATCTGCAAAAAAACTTGCAATCCTTTATATTAATTTACGATCGAAATTCTATATGTTTTTTCCATATCCTATAATATTATTATAAATAATATATTTTTTGTATTAAATTTAATAAACAAATATACGATCCTGGGAGTAATATTAATATTAATAATATTATATTTTATATAAAAAAAATTTTTTATCCACAAACCTTTGGATTCAAATATTTATCATATTCAAGATTGATTGTGATAGACTTCCTGTAGCTGTGGAACGATCAGAAGATAAACGAGTCAATCAGCATGAAATTATTCCATAAATGATAGAAAACTGTTTAATTTAGATTATGATAATTTTTTCAGTCTAAACAGATACGATTTATTCCAATATACTTTCCATAATTGTGAGACGATAGAAAATTATAGGATCACAATATTGATGCCTCTTTGATTACGAAAGATTAAGGATGTTCAACTGTTTCACACAAGTCAAATCGGTGCTAAATTTTTGTAATTGTTTCATTGAAGTTTAATGCATTAAACAACAATAGTAGAGAGTAGTTTTAATTGAAGCATGTATACTTAACTCAGAGATAGATTAATAGTGCCGGATTTGCATACGGATTAACTAATTAACGTTACATTCCAATGGGATACATTTTCGTTTAGTTTTTTCCAAGAATAATCTATAATTTTTTGCCAATTTTGATGAGTAATGGCTCATTCTCTTTCTTAAAAGATGCTCTACAAATTGACCAGCTGGATGTTTGATATTATTGATCGTTTAATAATTATAGCCTATTGTTTAACAAAAATCAAAATACTTTCATAAACAAATAGCTATAATTATTAAACGATCGATAATATCGAATATCCAGCCGGTGAATTTGTAGAGCATCTTTTAAGAAAGAGAATGAGCCATTACTCATCAAAATTGGCAATAAATTATAGATTATTCTTGGAAAAAACTGAACGAAAATGTATCCCATCGGAAAGTAACGTTAATCAGTTATTAAAATCTACAAATGACGAAACGAAAAATCAATATAAAATATTATAAATCCGTTGGTGCACCATAAATAACGAACCCACAGAAAACGAAAACTATAGGAAACTAATAACGAATTCAATTTGTACAAATTGATCAAAGACCGAATAGATAGAGATGATAATAATGCAATTAAATCCCATTGAAATTCTATCGATCTTTATCAGTCTCTATAAGTTATTTTTACCAGTAAATTATACGAATAAATTTAGACACTATTTGAAGGTCATAAACTTTGAATAAATCGGTGAATAACCTCGCAAAACTGGACATTTATATATCAACTCTTGCCTCGAGTGTCATAAGACAAGAAAGAGGATAATAAATTTTGACGAAGCAGAATCGATGTGCTAAATATTATTGGGAGAGGAAAAGAGAGAAAATAAGAGAGAGCAAAGTCCTTCGCTTTTTCTATCCGGATACAATTCTCGAGTTTGTTCGTCAGTCGAGTCCACGAATATCCTCAGGAGTTCTTTATTTATTCTCCATTCTCGGATTGAGATTGCGCGTGGGATTTTCGAGCGTTATACAGCGTCCTTGTATATAGTACTACGGTCGAACTCCCCCAATACCGGTTTTCTTGCTGGGACCTCTTCGCATTCGCGTTGCTGCTGCATGATGATTCCCTTGTACTACGCCCTTTACTGCCAGTTCACTTACGAGTATATATTTTGGGAGAAAAATCGGAGGTACAGAAAACAGCAAACATTAAGGAGGTTAGAGCGCTCCACACTAGTCAAATCAGTGCTAAATTTTTAAAAGCGTTTCTACAATTTCAGATGGTTTAATAATCTGTTCCAAGGTGTTAATCACATAGCAGCATTACTTAGTTCTTGATATTCAAATACATTCACAGCTGTGATATCAACAGTAAATCGATCAATATCTGCAAATTTCCGAGGTTATGTTTTTTCATCCAGTTTTTTAAAAGGGTAAACCGTAATATCAGTCCGATTATGACGACCAATGGCTCATTTTGTTTACTAAAAGATATTCTATCGATTGGCCGTCTATTTTTTGAAATCGCATTAGTAGTTCAAAAGATACAACCGTTTGTTTATTCTATCATAACCTAACATCAAGTATACAAATGGCTGTAACTTTTGAACGCCTGATACTATAGAAAATCCGGACGGTCAATCGATTAAGGATCTTTCACTGATCAAAATGAGCTATGTTTCGTCATAATCGGACTGATATTACGGTTTACTCTTTTACAAAACTGGAAAACGCCCTTTACTGCCAGTTCACTTACGAGTATATATTTTGGGAGAAAAATCGGAGGTACAGAAAACAGCAAACATTAAGGAGGTTAGAGCGCTCCACACTAGTCAAATCAGTGCTAAATTTTTAAAAGCGTTTCTACAATTTCAGATGGTTTAATAATATGTTCCAAGGTGTTAATCACATAGCAGCATTAGTTCTTGATATTCAAATACATTCACAGCTGTGATATCAACAGTAAATCGATCAATATCTGCAAATTTCCGATGTTATGTTTTTTCATCCAGTTTTTTAAAAGGGTAAACCGTAATATCAGTCCGATTATGACGACCAATAGCTCATTTTGTTTACTAAAAGATATTCTATCGATTGGCCGTCTACTTTTTGAAATCGCATTAGTAGTTCAAAAGATACAACCGTTTGTTTATTCTATCATAACCTAACATCAAGTATACAAATGGCTGTAACTTTTGAACGCCTGATACTACAGAAAATCCGGACGGTCAATCGATTAAGGTTCTTCCACTGATCAAAATGAGCTATGTTTCGTCATAATCGGACTGATATTACGGTTTACTCTTTTACAAAACTGGAAAACGCCCTTTACTGCCAGTTCACTTACGAGTATATATTTTGGGAGAAAAATCGGAGGTACAGAAAACAGCAAACATTAAAGAGGTTAGAGCGCTCCACACTAGTCAAATCAGTGCTAAATTTTTAAAAGCGTTTCTACAATTTCAGATGGTTTAATAATCTGTTCCAAGGTGTTAATCACATAGCAGCATTAGTTCTTGATATTCAAATACATTCACAGCTGTGATATCAACAGTAAATCGATCAATATCTGCAAATTTCCGAGGTTATGTTTTTTCATCCAGCTTTTTAAAAGGGTAAACCGTAATATCAGTCCGATTATGACGACCAATAGCTCATTTTGTTTACTAAAAGATATTCTATCGATTGGCCGTCTATTTTTTGAAATCGCATTAGCAGTTCAAAAGATACAACCGTTTGTTTATTCTATCATAACCTAACATCAAGTATACAAATGGCTGTAACTTTTGAACGTCTGATACTACAGAAAATCCGGACGGTCAATCGATTAAGGTTCTTCCACTGATCAAAATGAGCTATGTTTCGTCATAATCGGACTGATATTACGGTTTATTCTTTTACAAAACTGGAAAACGCCCTTTACTGCCAGTTCACTTACGAGTATATATTTTGGGAGAAAAATCGGAGGTACAGAAAACAGCAAACATTAAAGAGGTTAGAGCGCTCCACACTAGTCAAATCAGTGCTAAATTTTTAAAAGCGTTTCTACAATTTCAGATGGTTTAATAATCTGTTCCAAGGTGTTAATCACATAGCAGCATTAGTTCTTGATATTCAAATACATTCACAGCTGTGATATCAACAGTGAATCGATCAATATCTGCAAATTTCCGAGGTTATGTTTTTTCATCCAGTTTTTTAAAAGGGTAAACCGTAATATCAGTCCGATTATGACGACCAATAGCTCATTTTGTTTACTAAAAGATATTCTATCGATTGGCCGTCTACTTTTTTAAATCGCATTAGTAGTTCAAAAGATACAACCGTTTGTTTATCCTATCATAACCTAACATCAAGTATACAAATGGCTGTAACTTTTGAACGCCTGATACTACAGAAAATCCGGACGGTCAATCGATTAAGGTTCTTCCACTGATCAAAATGAGCTATGTTTCGTCATAATCGGACTGATATTACGGTTTACTCTTTTACAAAACTGGATGAAAAAACATGACATCGGAAATTTGGAGATATTGATCGATTTACTGTTCATATGACAGCTGTGAATGTATTTCAATATCAAGAACTAATGCTGCTATGTGATTAACACCTTGGAACAGATTATTAAAGCATCTAAAATTGTAGAAAATGTTTTAAAAATTTAGCACTGATTTGACTAGTGTGGGGCGCTCCAACCTCCTTAAGGATGTACAGGCCAAACGTGAATTTCAGACAAAATTTCGAACCCTTCCCGATGGGATAAAAATAAGAAAAAATTTTAATCGTGTAAAAGGTGCTGAAAAGATCGATTTTGCATAATAAAAATTACAAAATGTTTATTAATAAATTGATGAATAAAGAAAATGTTGAACACATCACCCGCCTTGATGTTTTTTTCGAATGAAAATGTTTTGTCAATTTTTCGGAATGCACGAGAATTTTTTCAGAATTTTTTAATTTATTTTTATTTTTATTTTTTTTGAGTTTTGGAAAATTACCGGAAATTACGATTTTGGATATGCCTTCGGCATAAAATCATCCATTACACTCAAAATTTTTTTCGTCAACCGCATATATAAAATTCGTCATTTTTCCCGTATTTTTTCAAATTAAAAAAAAATTCAAAATATAGAAAAAAATTCGTATGTATTTGGAAAAATTGACAAATCATTTTGATTAGAAAAACTTTGGGTTGTCCGGTGATTTGTGGAACAATTTTTTTTCAATAAAAAATTTGTTCAACAATTTTTTTTTAAATAAAAAATTTGCTCAACAATTTTTTTTTTAAAATAAAAAATTTGCTCAACAATTTTTTTTTTAATAAAAAATTTGCTCAACAATTTTTTTTTTTAAATAAAAAATTTGCTCAACAATTTTTTTTCTTTTTTCAAAATATCTCTGTTTATTTACATTACAGAAAAATATATTTATACAATAGTCATCTACACTAACTAATACCTGCTCTATAAAAATGAAGATTTTCGAAAATCAAATAAAAACAAGTATTATTAAAAATGAACAATTTCCTAAATAAAATCCCTCCTATCGCGATATTCAGTTTCTCACCTCTCCGATCGGCTGAATCCTGACTAAAAATAGAGACAAACTTAATCTGACACAATGTGATACAATGTAATTTTATTGGAATATTACCGTTTCCGGTATTTATGGGTTATTTATCTTTAATTTACGTTGATTCTTCGCTTAGCGATTTGCGAATGGTGTAAAAGTTATACGCAGTACAGGAAAGGCATACGTGTATAAATTCATAGTACGGTGACGCTGATGTTTACGTTGGAGAGAAAGTATCGTGAATCGATGGGTTGCTGGGTCAGCGTCGTAAAGCGAATCGATGTGAGTAAACTATTGTATTTTTGTGAAGCTTATCTTGCGTTTTATATAGGTAGTGTTCATAGCCCTTTATATTTTCCTGGAAACATGCCTCGTCGATTTGAAACTATGTTTTATTTATTCGACTATTTTGTACAGAAACATTGTCTCGTGACATAAATACATTATCTGCGCCGGAAAGATTTTTATCTCCTACTCAGAAATTATGTAACAGTCATAAAGCGGAGACTACGGCTGGTACTCGTGTTCTCGGCGAACGCTAAGGGATTAAAAAAAATCTTTTTCCAGCTTTCGCCGCTGTAGCAGACTTTTTACGAAAGTTTTACTGCCTATTAAATGAACCACGACAAAATTCTTTTCCTTGCGCCAAGAATACACTTTTTTTTTCGAAGGATTTTTATACCGCCAATAGTGCCAATATATATATATATATTTTTTTTAAGTGGACCTTTATTTGTAATTAAAAAATTTTAAATGTAAATTACGAAATTTCAAAATCTCACATAATATTAAATCTTTTGTGGATTTTTGCCGAATGGAATTATGATAAGTCAGTAGAATTATTAATAGATGATTTCATTAAAAATGCAACATAAAAAAAAACATTATTGAACTCACTGTTTATAGTTAATAAGACAAAAATATTCTCTTTATACAAAAGTCAATGTTTCTTCGTCGATTTAGGCACTAGCAGAGCCAGATTTGTTGTGTTGCCAAAAAGTGGCTTAAAGAAATTTTTGGCAAATTTTTCGTACTCTTGGAATGTCGCTCGATGAAGGATTAATTTAAATTTACTGTTCAGAGGAGCTTTCAAATGTCTGCCACGAGATAACGTTGGGATCGTAACATCTTTGTTACAGCAGTAGTGGAATGCAATGTATATAAATGTCGATCGATTCTCTGAGTTACTCCAGAGTTATGCGCCTGTTTACATCAGATCTCTCATATATATATATATATACTAGGATTTTATTGTGGCTCTCGCGCTTACATTGTCGTTTTTCTTATTGGTCTTATAAAGGACTTAGAAAAATCCGGCTTTTGAGGGCCATTGGGGGTTTGGAAAAATCCGGATTTCGGGGGCCCATGGGGGACTTAGAAAAATTCGGGACTTCGGGGGCCCTTGGAGGACTTAAAAAATCCGGACTTTGGGGGCCCTTGGGGAACTTGGAAAATTCCAAACTTCGGGGGCCCTTGAGGTACTTAGAACACTCCGGACTTCGGGGGCCCATGGGGGGTTTAGAAAAACCCAGGCTTCGGGGGCCTTGCGGACACTTAGAAAAATTCCGGACTTCGGGGGCCCTTGGAGGACTGAAAAATCCGGACTTTGGGGGCCCTTGGGGAACTTGGAAAATTCCAAACTTCGGGGACCCTTGGGGTACTTAGAACACTCTGGACTTCGGGGGTCCATGGGGGGTTTAGAAAAATCCGGCTTTCGGGGGCCCATGGGGGGCTTAGAAAATTTCGTGCTTCGGGGGCCCTATGGACACTTAGAAAAATTTGGCTTTCGGGGGCCCTTGGAGGACTTAGAAAAATTCCAAACTTCGGGGGCCCTTGGGGTCCTAGAAAACTCCGGACTTCGGGGGCCCCTAGGGGGTTTCGAAAAATCCGGTCTTCGGGGGCCCATGGGGGTTTAGAAAAATCCGGCCTTCAGGGGCTCATGGGAACTTAGAAAAATCCGGGCTTCGAGGGCCCTTGGAGGACTTAGAAAATTCCGGGCTTCGTGGGCCCATGGGGGGCTTAGAAAAATCCGGCCTTCGGGGGCCCATGGAGGACTTAGAAAACCTGGGCTTCGGGGGCCCTTGGGGAACTTAGAAAATCCCGGGCTTCGAGCGCCCCTGGGGGACTTAAAAAATTCCGGGCTTCGTGGGCCCATGGGGGGGCTTAGAAAAATCCGGCCTTCGGGGGCCCATGGAGGACTAAGAAAACTTGAGCTTCGGGGCCCTTGGGGAACTTGGAAAATTCCGGGCTTCGAGGGCCCCTGGGGGACTTAGAAAATTCCGGGCTTCGGGGGCCCATGGGGACTTAGAAAACCTGGGATTCGGGGGCCCTTGCAGAACTTAGAAAATTTAGAAATTTAATAGAAGTTTCGGGGGTCCTTGGGGGACAAAAATTCGGGCCAGGTAAACCATATATGGGGGATACTTGACATGGAATACCCTATATATAGCTCGATTCTTGACACGGCGGCGAGATTTTTTTATAATATAGAGAGATAAATACACACACACACCATATACGTCAACATTTTTCAGCGCCGCACATTTTTCGATTATTTGATACGTGTATCGTACAACGTGTTAAAAGTTAGAGGACATTCGATTGTTGACGCACCGACTCACACCGAACTGTTGTCACCATTGGAGGGGTCGGTAATTTCCACTTCTCAAGTAAATATAGTGTTAGTGTACGAAACGTCCGTGACTATAGAAGTGCGCTATATGTATAAATATAGATGGACATATAAATGTGCAAGTGTGACGGCTCGTCCCGAGTTCGTCGTCGTCGTCGTCGTCGGTTCACGGTACACGAGAATAGCATTCATCTCCGTAATGTCTAGAAGCTCTCAACCACCTATAAATATACTCGGCATGGCATTCTCGCTACATACATAGATACATACGTTAGTGTATGAAAAAAACATTAAATCTCATAGAAACAGGTTCATCTTAAAGGCTGTTGGTAGTACCGCTTTGAAGTAGTTTAACACTAAGTTAAAGCTCACTGCTAACCATTATACAGGATTTTATGATCCTTTTCCAAGGAAAATAGTATCTTACTCTTTTTTTTTTATCTCACTTCGTTATCGTGAGTTTGCATTGGAAATGTAAACAGATACTTACTAAAATGTACAAACATTTTGGTCGCTTGGTAAATATTACGACGATTATAGATCTGCAAATGGACGAAGCACTTGTGATTACTTTACACGCAGATCGAAAGATTTGTTCGAATATCGGAAAAAAATGAATAAGTAATTAATCATAACTGAGGTTGACACTATTATTGTGTAGAATTTTCATCGTATATAACGGGGTTAGAATAATTCATTCATAGGGGGATTTAGAATAATTGGGGGGGAGGGGGACGGTCACCCATCCAAGTACTGAAACTTAGGATCAGTATTTAGATGGTTAAACTGTATGGATAATTACCCTGGTAAAAATATATTATAGAGATTGATAGAGATCGATAGAATTTGAATGGGATTTAATCGTATGTTATCATCTCTATCTATTCGGACTTTGATCAATTTATACAAATTGAATAGTTCTTATTAGTTTCCTTTAGTTTTCGTTTTCTATTGGTTAAATACGATAGATACGTTATCGGGATGGTACACTAACGGATTTATAATATTTGATAATTTTTTTTTAAACTGATTTTTTAATAAATTCTTAGACCTCTTATTATCCGAAATCAATGCTCTTATTAGTATCTTGATATGCTTGATTATTTATTAGATTTTTCTCGTATCGCGAAGTACTCAAATACGGATAAAATAAAACTTTCGGTAAGGAATGTATACGTGAAGCATTCTTACAGAGTTAATTAACATAAATAATTTAGTAAGAAAGATGCTAAAAAACTGCTCAATTTACTGTTGTTACTCAAAAGTACGTGAAGCGGCGTATATATTATTGATGTATATTATCTCACAAGAACGAGTTTGGATGGAATAGTTAGGCAGTCTATCAGAGATCATGAAAGTTAAGCAGCTTGGGCCGCGGTCAGTACAAAGATGGGTGACCAGAAAAAAAACGAAATTATCCGGTCGATTTCTTTTTTTTTTTTGCTTGGAATAGTACATCATGGGTATATACGTACAATCGTATATTTTTATACCGTCTAACTAACGGATTTATAATATTTTATAATTTTTTTTTAAACTGATTTTTTAATAAATTCTTAGACCTCTTATTATCCGAAATCAATGCTCTTATTAGTATCTTGATATGCTTGATTATTTATTAGATTTTTCTCGTATCGCGAAGTACTCAAATACGGATAAAATAAAAATTTCGGTAAGGAATGTATACGTGAAGCATTCTTACAGAGTTAATTAACATAAATAATTTAGTAAGAAAGATGCTAAAAAACTGCTCAATTTACTGTTGTTACTCATAAGTACGTGAAGCGGCTTATATATTATTGATGTATATTATCTTACAAGAACGAGTTTAGATGGAATAGTTAGGCAGTCTATCAGAGATCATGAAAGTTAAGCAGCTTGGGCCGCGGTCACTACAAAGATGGGTGACCAGAAAAAAAAACGAAATTATCCGGTCGATTTCTTTTTTTTTTTGCTTGGAATAGTACATCATGGGTATATACGTACAATCGTATATTTTTATACCGTCTAACTAACGGATTTATAATATTTGATAATTTTTTTTTAAACTGATTTTTAAATAAATTCTTAGACCTCTTATTATTCGAAATCAATGCTCTTATTAGTATCTTGATATGCTTGATTATTTATTAGATTTTTCTCGTATCGCGAAGTACTCAAATACGGATAAAATAAAACTTTTGGTAAGGAATGTATACGTGAAGCATTCTTAAAGAGTTAATTAACATAAATAATTTAGTAAGAAAGATGCTAAAAAACTGCTCAATTTACTGTTGTTACTCATAAGTACGTGAAGCGGCTTATATATTAATGATGTATATTATCTTACAAGAACGAGTTTGGATGGAATAGTTAGGCAGTCTATCAGAGATCATGAAAGTTAAGCAGCTTGGGCCGCGGTCACTACAAAGATGGGTGACCAGAAAAAAAACGAAATTTTCCGGTCGATTTCTTTTTTTTTTTTTTGCTTGGAATAGTACATCATGGGTATATACGTACAATCGTATATTTTTATACCGTCTAACTAACGGATTTATAATATTTTATAATTTTTTTTTAAACTGATTTTTTAATAAATTCTTAGACCTCTTATTATCCGAAATCAATACTCTTATTAGTATCTTGATATGCTTGATTATTTATTAGATTTTTCTCGTATCGCGAAGTACTCAAATACGGATAAAATAAAACTTTCGGTAAGGAGTGTATACGTGAAGCATTCTTACAGAGTTAATTAACATAAATAATTTAGTAAGAAAGATGCTAAAAAACTGCTCAATTTACTGTTGTTACTCATAAGTACGTGAAGCGGCTTATATATTATTGATGTATATTATAATACAAGGACGAGATTGGATGGAATAGTTAGGCACTCTATCAAAGATCATGAAAGTTAAGCAGCTTGGACCGCGGTCACTACAAAGATGGGTGACCAGAAAAAAAACGGAATTATCCGGTCGATTTCTTTCTTTTTTTCTTGGAATAGTACATCATGGGTATATACGTACAATCGTATATTTTTATACCGTCTAACTAACGGATTTATAATATTTTATAATTTTTTTTTAAACTGATTTTTTAATAAATTCTTAGACCTCTTATTATCCGAAATCAATGCTCTTATTAGTATCTTGATATGCTTGATTATTTATTAGATTTTTCTCGTATCGCGAAGTACTCAAATACGGATAAAATAAAACTTTCGGTAAGGAATGTATACGTGAAGCATTCTCACAGAGTTAATTAACATAAATAATTTAGTAAGAAAGATGCTAAAAAACTGCTCAATTTACTGTTGTTACTCATAAGTACGTAAAGCGGCTTATATATTATTGATGTATATTATAATACAAGGACGAGTTTGGATGGAATAGTTAGGCAGTCTATCAGAGATCATGAAAGTTAAGCAGCTTGAGCCGCGGTCACTACAAAGATGGGTGACCAGAAAAAAAACGAAATTTTCCGGTCGATTTCTTTTTTTTTTTTGCTTGGAATAGTACATCATGGGTATATACGTACAATCGTATATTTTTATACCGTCTAACTAACGGATTTATAATATTTTATAATTTTTTTTAAAACTGATTTTTTAATAAATTCTTAGACCTCTTATTATCCGAAATCAATGCTCTTATTAGTATCTTGATATGCTTGATTATTTATTAGATTTTTCTCGTATCGCAAAGTACTCAAATACGGATAAAATAAAACTTTCGGTAAGGAATGTATACGTGAAGCATTCTTACAGAGTTAATTAACATAAATAATTTAGTAAGAAAGATGCTTAAAAACTGCTCAATTTACTGTTGTTACTCAAAAGTACGTGAAGCGGCTTATATAGTATTGATGTATATTATCTTACAAGAACGAGTTTGGATGGAATAGTTAGGCAGTCTATCAGAGATCATGAAAGTTAAGCAGCTTGGGCCGCGGTCACTACAAAGATGGGTGACCAGAAAAAAAACGAAATTATCCGGTCAATTTCTTTTTTTTTTGCTTGGAATAATACATCATGGATATATACGTACAATCGTATATTTTTATACCGTCTAACTAACGGATTTATAATATTTTATAATTTTTTTTAAACTGATTTTTTAATAAATTCTTAGACCTCTTATTATCCGAAATCAATGCTCTTATTAGTATCTTGATATGCTTGATTATTTATTAGATTTTTCTCGTATCGCGAAGTACTCAAATACGGATAAAATAAAACTTTCGGTAAGGAATGTATACGTGAAGCATTCTCACAGAGTTAATTAACATAAATAATTTAGTAAGAAAGATGCTAAAAAACTGCTCAATTTACTGTTGTTACTCATAAGTACGTAAAGCGGCTTATATATTATTGATGTATATTATAATACAAGGACGAGTTTGGATGGAATAGTTAGGCAGTCTATCAGAGATCATGAAAGTTAAGCAGCTTGAGCCGCGGTCACTACAAAGATGGGTGACCAGAAAAAAAACGAAATTTTCCGGTCGATTTCTTTTTTTTTTTTGCTTGGAATAGTACATCATGGGTATATACGTACAATCGTATATTTTTATACCGTCTAACTAACGGATTTATAATATTTTATAATTTTTTTTAAAACTGATTTTTTAATAAATTCTTAGACCTCTTATTATCCGAAATCAATGCTCTTATTAGTATCTTGATATGCTTGATTATTTATTAGATTTTTCTCGTATCGCAAAGTACTCAAATACGGATAAAATAAAACTTTCGGTAAGGAATGTATACGTGAAGCATTCTTACAGAGTTAATTAACATAAATAATTTAGTAAGAAAGATGCTTAAAAACTGCTCAATTTACTGATGTTACTCAAAAGTACGTGAAGCGGCTTATATAGTATTGATGTATATTATCTTACAAGAACGAGTTTGGATGGAATAGTTAGGCAGTCTATCAGAGATCATGAAAGTTAAGCAGCTTGGGCCGCGGTCACTACAAAGATGGGTGACCAGAAAAAAAACGAAATTATCCGGTCAATTTCTTTTTTTTTTGCTTGGAATAATACATCATGGATATATACGTACAATCGTATATTTTTATACCGTCTAACTAACGGATTTATAATATTTTATAATTTTTTTTAAAACTGATTTTTTAATAAATTCTTAGACCTCTTATTATCCGAAATCAATGCTCTTATTAGTATCTTGATATGCTTGATTATTTATTAGATTTTTCTCGTATCGCGAAGTACTCAAATACGGATAAAATAAAACTTTCGGTAAGGAATGTATACGTGAAGCATTCTTACAGAGTTAATTAACATAAATAATTTAGTAAGAAAGATGCTAAAAAACTGCTCAATTTACTGTTGTTACTCATAAGTACGTGAAGCGGCTTATATATTATTGATGTATATTATCTTACAAGAACGAGTTTAGATGGAATAGTTAGGCAGTCTATCAGAGATCATGAAAGTTAAGCAGCTTGGGCCGCGGTCACTACAAAGATGGGTGACCAGAAAAAAAACGGAATTATCCGGTCGATTTCTTTTTTTTTTTCTTGGAATAGTACATCATGGGTATATACGTACAATCGTATATTTTTATACCGTCTAACTAACGGATTTATAATATTTTATAATTTTTTTTTAAACTGATTTTTTAATAAATTCTTAGACCTCTTATTATCCGAAATCAATACTCTTATTAGTATCTTGATATGCTTGATTATTTATTAGATTTTTCTCGTATCGCGAAGTACTCAAATACGGATAAAATAAAACTTTCGGTAAGGAATGTATACGTGAAGCATTCTTACAGAGTTAATTAACATAAATAATTTAGTAAGAAAGATGCTAAAAAACTGCTCAATTTACTGTTGTTACTCATAAGTACGTGAAGCGGCTTATATATTATTGATGTATATTATCTTACAAGAACGAGTTTTCATGGAATAGTTAGGCAGTCTATCAGAGATTATGAAAGTTAAGCAGCTTGGGCCGCGGTCACTACAAAGATGGGTGACCAGAAAAAAAACGAAATTATCCGGTCAATTTCTTTTTTTTTTGCTTGGAATAGTACATCATGGATATATACGTACAATCGTATATTTTTATACCGTCTAACTAACGGATTTATAATATTTTATAATTTTTTTTAAACTAATTTTTTAATAAATTCTTAGACCTCTTATTATCCGAAATCAATGCTCTTATTAGTATCTTGATATGCTTGATTATTTATTAGATTTTTCTCGTATCGCAAAGTACTCAAATACGGATAAAATAAAACTTTCGGTAAGGAATGTATACGTGAAGCATTCTTACAGAGTTAATTAACATAAATAATTTAGTAAGAAAGATGCTAAAAAACTGCTCAATTTACTGTTGTTACTCATAAGTACGTGAAGCGGTTTATATATTATTGATGTATATTATCTTACAAGAACGAGTTTGGATGGAATAGTTAGGCAGTCTATCAGAGATTATGAAAGTTAAGCAGCTTGGGCCGCGGTCACTACAAAGATGGGTGACCAGAAAAAAAACGGAATTATCCGGTCGATTTCTTTTTTTTTTTCTTGGAATAGTACATCATGGGTATATACGTACAATCGTATATTTTTATACCGTCTAACTAACGGATTTATAATATTTTATAATTTTTTTTTAAACTGATTTTTTAATAAATTCTTAGACCTCTTATTATCCGAAATCAATACTCTTATTAGTATCTTGATATGCTTGATTATTTATTAGATTTTTCTCGTATCGCGAAGTACTCAAATACGGATAAAATAAAACTTTCGGTAAGGAATGTATACGTGAAGCATTCTTACAGAGTTAATTAACATAAATAATTTAGTAAGAAAGATGCTAAAAAACTGCTCAATTTACTGTTGTTACTCATAAGTACGTGAAGCGGCTTATATATTATTGATGTATATTATCTTACAAGAACGAGTTTTCATGGAATAGTTAGGCAGTCTATCAGAGATTATGAAAGTTAAGCAGCTTGGGCCGCGGTCACTACAAAGATGGGTGACCAGAAAAAAAACGAAATTATCCGGTCAATTTCTTTTTTTTTTTTGCTTGGAATAGTACATCATGGATATATACGTACAATCGTATATTTTTATACCGTCCAACTAACGGATTTATAATATTTTATAATTTTTTTTAAACTAATTTTTTAATAAATTCTTAGACCTCTTATTATCCGAAATCAATGCTCTTATTAGTATCTTGATATGCTTGATTATTTTTTAGATTTTTCTCGTATCGCAAAGTACTCAAATACGGATAAAATAAAACTTTCGGTAAGGAATGTATACGTGAAGCATTCTTACAGAGTTAATTAACATAAATAATTTAGTAAGAATGATGCTAAAAAACTGCTCAATTTACTGTTGTTACTCATAAGTACGTGAAGCGGCTTATATATTATTGATGTATATTATCTTACAAGAACGAGTTTGGATGGAATAGTTAGGCAGTCTATCAGAGATCATGAAAGTTAAGCAGCTTGGGCCGCGGTCACTACAAAGATGGGTGACCAGAAAAAAAACGAAATTATCCGTTCGATTTCTTTTTTTTTTTGCTTGGAATAGTACATCATGGGTACATACGTACAATCGTATATTTTTATACCGTCTAACTAACGGATTTATAATATTTTATAATTTTTTTTTAAACTGATTTTTTAATAAATTCTTAGACCTCTTATTATCCGAAATCAATGCTCTTATTAGTATCTTGATATGCTTGATTATTTATTAGATTTTTCTCGTATCGCGAAGTACTCAAATACGGATAAAATATAACTTTCGGTAAGGAATGCATACGTGAAGCATTCTTACAGAGTTAATTAACATAAATCATTTAGTAAGAATGATGCTAAAAAACTGCTCAATTTACTGTTGTTACTCATAAGTACGTGAAGCGGCTTATATATTATTGATGTATATTATCTTACAAGAACGAGTTTGGATGGAATAGTTAGGCAGTCTATCAGAGATCATGAAAGTTAAGCAGCTTGGGCCGCGGTCACTACTAAGATGGGTGACCAGAAAAAAAACGAAATTATCCGGTCGATTTCTTTTTTTTTTTTGCTTGGAATAGTACATCATGGGTATATACGTACAATCGTATATTTTTATACCGTCTAACTAACGGATTTATAATATTTTATAATTTTTTTTTAAACCGATTTTTTAATAAATTCTTAGACCTCTTATTATCCGAAATCAATACTCTTATTAGTATCTTGATATGCTTGATTATTTATTAGATTTTTCTCGTATCGCGAAGTACTCCAATACGGATAAAATAAAACTTTCGGTAAGGAATATATACGTGAAGCATTCTTACAGAGTTAATTAACATAAATAATTTAGTAAGAAAGATGCTAAAAAAACTGCTCAATTTACTGCTGTTACTCATAAGTACGTGAAGTGGCTTATATATTATTGATGTATATTATCTCGCAAGACGAGTTTGGATGGAATAGACAGGCAGTCTATCAGAGATCATGAAAGTTAAGCAGCTTGGGCCGCGGTCAGTACAAAGATGGGTGATCAGAAAAAAACCGAAATTATCCGGTCGATTTCTTTTTTTTTTTTGCTTGGAATAGTACATCATGGGTATATACGTACAATCGTATATTTTTATACCGTCTAACTAACGGATTTATAATATTTTATAATTTTTTTTTAAACTGATTTTTTAATAAATTCTTAGACCTCTTATTATCCGAAATCAATGCTCTTATTAGTATCTTGATATGCTTGATTATTTATTAGATTTTTCTCGTATCGCGAAGTACTCAAATACGGATAAAATAAAACTTTTGGTAAGGAATGTATACGTGAAGCATTCTTACAGAGTTAATTAACATAAATAATTTAGTAAGAAAGATGCTAAACAACTGCTCAATTTACTGTTGTTACTCAAAAGTACGTGAAGCGGCTTATATATTATTGATGTATATTATCTTACAAGAACGAGTTTGGATGGAATAGTTAGGCAGTCTATCAGAGATCATGAAAGTTAAGCAGCTTGGGCCGCGGTCACTACAAAGATGGGTGACCAGAAAAAAAACGAAATTATCCGGTCGATTTCTTTTTTTTTTGCTTGGAATAGTACATCATGGGTATATACGTGCAATCGTATATTTTTATTATTAAAATAAATACAAACATTATATTATTTATAATAATATTATAGGATATGGACGAAACATATAGGATTTCGATTGTAAATTTATGATCGTACATCGTAAATTCACGAACCAAAGTCCGTATTCGGAACGATAGAATTTTTTATAATCGGTTTCTATCATTTATTTTTACCAGGGTACTTGTACTACAATTGAACACTTTTACTTAGAAAAACGTTTTTGGTTTTTTGTTCTTATGGAA
This sequence comes from Ephialtes manifestator, assembly GCA_963970395.1. Classification (NCBI taxonomy): domain Eukaryota; kingdom Metazoa; phylum Arthropoda; class Insecta; order Hymenoptera; family Ichneumonidae; genus Ephialtes; species Ephialtes manifestator. The sequence goes on from OZ019982.1 coordinate 19,032,502, forward strand.
CTAAATGAACAAAAATATTCAAAAGCAATAATACGTCGTCCCGGCACGTGGAGTACTCAAATCTTCGTGGCCCCGACGGAAAATCTTATTTTAAGAATACTAGAAAATTATGTCAGTCACAGACGCGTCTTTCCTTCAATGACAGTCAGTTAAATATACCTAACGACGGAATACGTAAGTTTTGTCCGTGGGGTCACGCGCACCTACTGCCATCACGCGAAAATGTATTCTCTTCGGTTTACAATGCTTTTGTTCTCTTTACGATCTATTTACGACGTCGAATTATAACGACGTAGATTTATCGAAATATTCTACGTCATTTATTTCCGTATTTTAAAAAGACGAAGAATAATTTTTAACCATATAAAAAGCAAATTTTTTCCTTGAATATTAAATAGCAGATATTTTAATCGATTCCTACAAAGAAAAAAACTTCAGGTGTTCCAAAGTTTAGCTAGTCAGCGATATAACATTGTAAGATAGACGAAGTGCATCGTCAGCTACTTCAGGGTCTTGGTATCTTCAAATGTCTCGGAAATTCCATGGAGTCGTATTACGCCAGAGGCGAATGAACTTTGAGGATGCCAATATTGCTGTTTTGAAATAATTGCGACGTTATCTTCACCAATCAACAAGTCGAGAGCGATTTATTATTCATTCATACGAAATTAATTGAGCCTTAAGGCATTCTCAATCAGTTCAGCCACTTTTTCGCGAAACTCTCAGATATTTTCCATAATTAGATTTAACGAACACTTAAGTGTGAGATAAAAAACTGAAAAAAATTAAGCATATGGAAGGTGCCAAAAAAAATTGTTTTTGCATAATAAAAATTCCAAAATAGTATTAAAAAAATTATTTACAAAAATTGTTTTTGCATAATAATAATTCCAAAATGGTATTAAAAAATTTATTTACAAAAATTGTTTTTGCATAATAATAATTCCAAAATGGTATTAAAAAAATTATTTACAAAAATTGTTTTTGCATAATAATAATTCCAAAATGGTATTAAAAAATTTATTTACAAAAATTGTTTTTGCATAATAATAATTCCAAAATGGTATTAAAAAATTTATTTAAAAAATTTATTTAAAAAATTTATTTAAAAAATTTATTTAAAAATTTATTTAAAAAATTTATTTAAAAAATTTATTTAAAAAATTTATTTAAAAAATTTATTTAAAAAATTTATTTAAAAAATTTATTTAAAAAATTTATTTAAAAAATTTATTTAAAAAATTTATTTAAAAAATTTATTTAAAAAATTTATTTAAAAAATTTATTTAAAAAATTTATTTAAAAAATTTATTTAAAAAATTTATTTAAAAAATTTATTTAAAAAATTTATTTAAAAAATTTATTTAAAAAATTTATTTAAAAAATTTATTTAAAAAATTTATTTAAAAAAATTTAAGTTGGATTTTCCGACCGGAAGTTGGGTCTGTGAACTCTGAAATCAGAAACGGAAAAAAGTCACTTTTTTAAAAATCATGGTAAAAATTTGATATCTGAAAAAAAAAAAAATGTAGGTTAGGTTGAATATTTCGATTTAGACTGCGCCTGAAAAAAAATTGCAAAAATTGTTTCAATTGTCTCAAATTATCAAAAATTCATATTTGTATTTAACTATAATTTCCAAACCTTAGAAAAGAAAAGAAGCAATGCAATTATTGGCAGTATTGTGCAGGATATATCGACTGAGGCCATCGCCCACGGCTCCCGTGTCTGCGAAAACGAGAACTGATGTTGACCTCGTCCCTCATTACACTTAACGTTGTATCGCCTTAGGCGAAATGTCTTCACGGCGTCATGTGGTATTTGGGCCCCCAACCAATACAATAAATGTGGGACAAATGGGAATCGAAGCGAGGAACATAAATTGCGCGACGATTATTAGAAACTGTCTATTTGGCAGCCAATAAGACAGCAGCTATTATTACATAATCATTTTTTATAAAATTTTTATGAGTCACTTATATTTTTACTCGCGACTTGAAGTTGTGCATTTATTAATGATCAGCTGATCGATGCAACTTTCTATGACGCCAATGTTTTCGAAAACGGCAAAAAATTACTTAACCAAAATTGATACACAGATTCTGGAGACAAATGCGTTCGTTTTAGGCTTTATTTCAATTCGATAAACTGCAAACTCGATCCGATAAATATCTTTTACAAAGAGCCTGTTTGAATACATCGAAATATCGCAAGATGGCCGCCATTATTGTGTATTCTGTAACTCACTTCACAGCATTTATGGTGAAGTGTTCAAATTACTATAAAAACGGCGAAATAAAAATAATTTTACAAAAATAAAAAAGAAAAGATGAGTTTAATTAATATACAAATTATATTATATATTCATTTCTAATATTATATAATAATTTATATAATAATTTGTATATTAATTGATATATAAATTATATAAACAAAAATTGAGAAATAATGATTTTCCGCACATTAAAATTATTCGTTAAAGGTGTGAAAAAATTATTATATCACAATTTGTTTATTATTAAACATTTTTTTCATTCGTTCGGAAGTGTTTAATTTTTTTAAATTTGTACAATCATTGAAAATGACAACGGAAATTTAAGATCTGGATATTGTGTAAAATCAGATTTAAAGGGAACAAGTTTCCGAACACTGTTAGAAGTATAAATCGATGACACGTTGGCTCAAGTATTCTCTTTTGTACATGATGTATTGGTCGCTAAAAGTGTAACCAGTATACAACCGGTTCAAAGAGCTTTCTATTCAGGTCGGCAAACATCGGCGTTACGTGAATCGTCTGCTTCCTTTTTGTTTGGAACGTGTATGTATTATGTTATGTTGTACTCATGCGCAATGATCACGAGGTGACGAAAACTAAGGTCTCCTCCAGCGATTCTATAACGTTTCATAAAAGGAAATCTACGATGAGTGTGGACTATTTGTGGCTACGTTCGACCAACTCCCAGTTGTTTATTGGGAGTAATAGGGAGAGTTAAAATAGAAATTCGCAGTTACTTAACCTCCTGAGGGTCCTGAATGTGGACCCTCTTCAGAATATTTAGTGTCCTGTACAAAAATATATATAATTATTGCGGAAGAATCGACTACGAACATCCACTTCCCAGATAAAGCCATAATATACCCTTAATTAATTAAATAGTATGAATATCACGAGACAATAGGTAGAATATTATAGGCTGGGCCAACTAACGTGTGTACAAAATCAAGTATAGATTTTATACAGACTTCTTTCGTGTCCATCTACACCGAGAGAAAAAGTTTCATTGACTCACGGAAAACTTTGACAATGAAATGAAATACATGAATTTCAATACTATCTTTTCTTTGAATGATCTCAAACTCAATGAAAAGTAGTGACATTTATTCGAAGAAACATTTCTTTAAACCAAAGTACCTTTTTCATTGATTTCAAAGATATCGTCTCTGATTCACTGAAACCTTCTTCTTACCAGCTCAAAATTTCGAATCCTATTTTTTCCTGAAGTACGCGGCAGATAAAGCTCAAATTTTGTGAGTATGTAAGGAAGTACGGCAGAAATATGCTAAGCTTCTGGCTCCTCGAAACTCGAAGCCGATCGTTCGGGAGAACCAGAAAACAAAAAAGTGAGGTTAGGTGCGAGAGAGAGATCAATGAAAACGTTTCTTCGAACCAATGAAAACGTCTCTTTAACCCTGGTAAAAATAAATGATAGAAAACGATTATAAAAAATTCTATCGTTCCGAATACGGACTTTGGTTCGTGAATTTACGATGTACTATCATACATTTACGACCGAAATCCTATATGTTTCGTCCATATCCTATAATATTATTATAAATAATATAATTTTTGTATTTAATTTAATAATAAAAATATACGATTGTACATATATACCCATGATGTACTATTCCAAGCAAAAAAAAAAGAAATCGACCGGATAATTACGTTTTTTTTCTGGTCACCCGTCTTTGTAGTGACCGCGGCCCAAGCTGCTTAACTTTCATGATCTCTGATAGACTGCCTAACTATTCCATCCAAACTCGTCCTTGTAATATAATATACATCAATAATATATAAGCCGCTTCACGTACTTATGAGTAACAACAGTAAATTGAGCAGTTTTTTAGCATCTTTCTTACTAAATTATTTATGTTAATTAACTCTTTAAGAATGCTTCACGTATACATTCCTTACCGAAAGTTTTATTTTATCCGTATTTGAGTACTTTGCGATACGAGAAAAATTTAAAAAATAATCAAGCATATCAAGATACTAATAAGAGCATTGATTTCGCATAACAAGAGGTCTAAGAATTTATTAAAAAATCAGTTTAAAAAAAATTATAAAATATTATAAATCCGTTAGTGTACCACACATCCCGATAACGTATCTATCGTATTTAACCAATAGAAAACGAAAACTAAAGGAAACCAATAACAACGATTCAATTTGTATAAATTTATCAGAGTCCGAATAGATAGAGATGATAACATACGATTAAATCCCATTCTAATTCTATCGATCCTTATCAATCTCTATAATCTATTTTTACCAGGGAAAACAATGAAACAGTTTCTTTATTACATGATCACTAAGTAAATCTTTATTTACAGGCAATGAAATTTTCTCTTTGAAATTCAAATGCACTATTTCATTGAAATCAAAGAAATATTTCGTTGAAATCAATGAAAAAAAAATCGATCCACCCATTTCTTTGGCGTCAATGAAATCTTTTCTCTCGGTGTAGAACCTCAGCAAAAACCACAAATGGGAGAGATTCATGGGTGCAATTGTCTGAATAATTCCACCGATGATGAATATTGTCAAATTAAATCAAGTGTTAAAAGAGCGATGGTTGGCATATCAATTTATAACCCGTGTTAATTAATAACGTGACACTATCACTCACTCAGTCAATCGAGTGGTAATATTTTAAGAAAAGAAAGTTATGAAATATCCTAAAGGGGGAAACTGGTGGATTTTTGGTTTAACTAGCTTCAGCTCGATATAGAAAAAAATCTAACGGGTTCACAAAAACAGAATTTCGAAATTCTGGAAAAAAGAGATTTCGAAATGCTTAGGTAATTTTTGAAAAATCATAATGACGCATTCCTTAAAGTTAGAAATTTTTTTTTTTGAATAAAAAAGTTAAGATTCTTAATGAATTTTTCTTCAAACTATATTACTAAAAAATTCTCGAAAACAGGAATTTCGAAATTTCTAGGTAATTTTGAAAAAATTATAATGACGCAGTCCTCAAAATCTGGGAATTGTTTTTAAATTTTTTAAAATTTAGATTCTTAATGAATTTTTCTCCAAACTATATTATTGAAAAATTCTCCTAAATAGGAATTTCGAAATTTCTAGGTAATTTTGAAAAAATCATAATGACGCAGTCCCCAAAATCTGGGAATTGTTTCAAAATTTTTTAAAATTTAGATTTTTAATGAATTTTTCTCCAAACTATATTATTGAAAAATTCTCGAAAACAGGACTTTCGAAATTTCTAGGTAATTTTGAAAAAATCATAATTGCGCAGTCCCCAAAATCTGGGAATTGTTTTTAAATTTTTTTAAATTTAGATTTTTAATGAATTTTTCTCCAAACTATATTATTGAAAATTTCTTGAAAATAGGAATTTCGAAATTTGTAAGTAATTTTGAAAAAATTATACCTAACGCCAGAGAATTCTTCGCAAATGGAAAAAAAGTAAAAAATTAATTTTGTTAATAAATCTTCTTTAAACTACTTTATTAATAATTTTTGGTAATTATTGTGCTAAATCAATCTTCGTATAGTCTCCAATGTCGTTAATTTTTTTCTTTTTCATCTTCGTCGTAAAGTACTGAAATATCGATGTCAAACTTCCGGTAAAAACTCAGTATGTAAACAATCTTCACCGTTGCATACATTAAAGTTATATTTTTCTCCGATTCGCGTAAACAGTTATAAAAACCGTGCAAACATGTTCCATCTGTGCGAAGTCATATTAATCGAGGTTAACGTAAGAAAACGTGTTTCGAATGCATTTGTTATTTACCACAATACATAGTACATAATAATACACTTCTTTTTCAATAGAAATTAAACAAAAGGAACAACAGCAGATAAACCTAAATTTTATTGCTTCCTCCTCATGAAGGAAGCTTTGTTCTCGTTAAAAA
>OZ019982.1:19043663-19086163 GCA_963970395.1 Ephialtes manifestator
GCAGGATTTAAGACTTGATTTTTTCCCAAAAAATATCAAGTTTTCGAAAATTTTTGTTCCGAAACGTATTCGCTATCTTTCACGCATTTATGGGAGTTTTGCCTTCCCTTAAGGTGATGTATTTATGAAAATATTTTTTTTGTTGTTAAATAACAGGCTATCATTATCAATCGATTATAATTATTAAATATCTAGGCGTTCAATTTGTAGCGCATCTTCAAAGAAAAAAAATTAGTTATTACTCATTAAAATCGGTAAAGAATTGCAGATTATTTTTGGAAAAAACTAAACGAAAATGGATTCCATTGGAAAGTAACGTTAATCGGTTAATCTTTAAGCAAATCCGTTACTATTTATCTTTCTCTGGGTTAAATACATGTGCTTCAATAAAAATCATCCTCTATTATTGTTATTTGATGCATTAAACCTTAATTAAACAATTACGAAAATTTAGCACTGATTTGACTAGTGCGGAACGTTTAAACCTCCTTAAAGATACAATATCCGAATAGCTATTTCTTGCTAATTATAAACTAAAGCAAATTTTAGTAGAAATTTTTTTTTTAAATCATGAAAATGCAAAAGAAAGTGAATATTTCACGTTTAAAAATTTTCGTTCACGACAGAATGTTTTTTTAAATCGTTTTCAGCTTCATTGAAAAGAAGCTAAGGTATTTACTGCGTTATCGCGATATAGCGAGTGCGTTAACTCCTGACGGGATTATCACATAAAAATAATATCTCTCCCTCTTTTAATCAGTGTCCGCATTTAGCCAGCACATTTTTAAGATAAACTATAAACGATATTTACACTCATTGAATTGCATAATATCGAGATAAAAGTTTAAATAAGTAAAGCTTTAATTTATTGAAATTTAATATAGAAGATCAACACCCAGAAAAAAGATTTAGTAATATTAATTAAAATTATCTATTCAGCATTTAATTATTTCAATGGAAATTTACTTTCCCTGGAACAAATATATTTCATTCAATTTTTCAGTTTTTTTGTTTCCAATATATTTATTTATTTGGATGAACTTTCACTGTGCAGCGGACACTGAAAAAATATTTTATTTATTGCTACTAAAATCTTTTTTTAATCCGAAAAAAAATCTAGTTAAAACGACTAAATACATGTATTGGATATTTTTTATTAATATCAGTTAGAATTTTCTTTCAATCCACTGTATATTTATTTCTTTTAATCATTGGACATTATTTCTCTGTAATAGATTCAGTTATTCGTATGAACGTTTCTTTGATAACATTTAATAATCAGAAGCTAATCTTAACTCTAATACACGTTTTTGTTCATCCAAAGGAAAGTACAATCGACTGAATGTGTTTTATCGATTTGATTTAATTCTTCTCATATATAAAAATAAATATTAAATATAAAAATATAAAAATATAAAAATTATATATTCTTCAAATCGACATTAGTCCAGACGCCATGTCATATAACATACGCTCGATGCGTATGAAAGAAAGAAAAAATACCGTTTCGCGACTCTTCATAAATAATTATGTTTTGTTCTGCTCGTGTTCGCATTTATTTTTTCATATTCCTCGGTTCATTGGGCAAAATTAGTTCCTTTACATTTTTTTTTACGACTTACATTTTCGAAGTTACTAATTTGTTAAGAAGAGCAATTTTGGTCTAATTGCAACTTTCAACAATTTATTGCTCCGAATCTATGGATTGTAGAGCAAAATTGTATGGGACCTTTTCGACTCAGAATTGACAGGACTATACAAAAAAAAATATCCGAGTTCAAAAAAACAACAATTTCTACTGTTAATAAACAATTGCGATTAATAACTAAACGACCGGGTTTTCCGCAAAACACCTTATATATTCATGTTCAGGAGGTCAAAACCTATCATCTGCATCAAGAATATTTCGCGGACCTCGAATGGCACACAGAACCCCCTCTGGCGTCTGGACTACATAGTGAGGAATATCCCAATGAAATTTTTTTTTTTTAATCAACATTTATATATGAGGCATTTCATATGAAGCGGGCCACCCTGATTTTTAATGTGCGTAGAGTGGGTTCATAATTTTTTTCCAGAGTATTTGGAGTTCCCCGAAAATATACGAATTATTTCAGATTTTTGATCCCCATAGTTTTTCTACAATAAAATACTCTATTTTTATTTTATTTTTTCATTTCGCTGCAGATTTATTAAAAACTATCCATGACACAACAAAATTGTTTAGGGATAAAATGTAGGATTTCACGTATACTTTTTGATAATAATGTTTCCAAATTAGCCTAGATACATTTTCAATCACTTTTTGGCAATACAAAGTCATACCATTTTTTTCGTTCTGAAGGACGATTTTGATTTTGCTCAAAATTTGACAGAATTTCCGTTATTATGTCCACTAAATACACCAAAATTTGCGTGATGATCAATTCATACCTTCATAATGTGAACGAGTGAATTGTGTATGATTCAGCAAATAACCGAGCCGTACATTGTGAAGATATCAATTTGCCATCGTGTTGATTTTTTCGTAGTTTTTTAACATTACTAGAAAACTTCCGCGCGCTGAGCACGCGAGTAGAGATCGTGTGTCGGTGCAGCGATCTTATTTAATACATATAATATATATAATCAGAATTCCCAAAAATTAAGAGATCTAACAAATTTTTCCAATAATTCTAAATCTTATCGAATCGGAAACTCTTTATAGATTTGACACAAATTGGTTACCAATTGTCCTTTAACATTCTTTCAATTATAAATTAGTATTTACCTTGATAACTTCAAATTTGCGAGGTCTGGAGCATTTCCAGACTTTAGAAAAAAATGTAAAGTCCCATCATTATATGGGGCTTTACATTTTTAGTAAAGCAGTATGACCTCTTTGCTCAATGAAATAAATACAGGATTTCCAATTCTGGAAACCTGGCATGGGTTTTGCTAAAAGTAACAGTGAACAAAGAGGTCTGATTTACTTGACTGCAGAATTTCAATTCTCCCCGATCTCTTCGCCTATCATCTTATTCACGATTGTTCTGTTGATCCGCATGTAGTGACTCCGCGTACGCCTGGTTTTGTTGCTGCCATAGAGACTACGTCGCACTTTGTCGTTTAACATCTTAAGCCTAGTTTAATATTCGCAATTAACACATAATCCGGAAACCCCGAAATATTGTAAAGTCAACCAACTTGGGAATTCAAACCTCGCGCGCCCGATATGCTTGATAAAACTGTCAGAATTGCAACTGTCAAACGTGTTAAACACGAACTCGGTCTCGGTCTCGATCTGATCCCGCGCCAATTTGGACCAATCACAGCGCGAATAACGTGACAACAATGGACCAACTCGCGATTCGATAAAATCTCGCAACATACTTTTTAGAGAAGGACAACTCGCGATTCGATAAAATCTCGCAACATACTTTTTAGAGAAGGATGACGGAAATTCTGTGAAATTTTGAATAAAATAAAAATGGTCCTTCAACGAAAAAAAATGATATGGCATTATTTTGCCAAAAAATGCCTGAAAATTTATCTAGGTTAATTTGGAAACATTTTTATCAAAAAGTATACGCGAAACCCTACATCTTATCCCGGAACAATTTTGTTGTGTCATAGATAGTTTTAAATCGGCAGCGAAAGGAAAAAAAAAATAAATATAAAAAAAGCGTATTTTATTGTGGAAAAACTATGGGGATCAAAAATCTGAAATAATTCGTAAGTTTTCGAGGAACTCTAAATACTCTGGAAAAAAATTATGAACCCACTTTACGAACATTGAAAATCAGGGTGGCTCGTTTCATATGGAATACCTCGTATAATAGAGACGCGGCCTCTCAAGCAGGGGGCCCGGGTTTGATTCCCGGCCGGGCACCAATGGAATTTTTCTATGTGCTTTTTCTGTAATCCCCGGTGGTTCGGAACCCACCTAAAACTGTAGGTCCTGAATATCCATGGCGCCGTAGTTGTCAAGGGGTTTGCCCCGTTTACCAAATAAATAAATAAATAAATAAATAAATAAATAAATAAATAAATAATTGCCGACCCAAATTAATATTTCTTAGATTTGAATATATTTACTATTCAATAAGTATATTAATTACAAATAAAAAGAATTATTTGACATGAATGGAAGTCTAGTAGGTCGGCATCCAAATAAGAAATTTTATTTCCGATGCGTCGATTCTAGTCCCGTTAAAAAGATCTTTTTTTCTGAGTGAAGAACATATAATAATTATTGGTTTTCGAGCAGGAACGATGAATCCTCGTATCGTTGGTAGAAGCCTTTTGAAATACAGTGAAAAAATCCGGGTTTGGCCCATTTCGAAATTACATCGATATTGCCCGAGAAATATTGTTATTGCAAAAGCGAATACACTGGTGACTAGGACTCAAAAAATTTGGTTCACGGATTTTCGACATTACGCGACATCTTCTCACACGTACGTACGTGTGTTTCATTTCTTTTCCTGATAATTTAACACTCAGATTTCTGATAATAACAAAGTTACAGCTATTCAGTTTTAATCCATCCAAAATGAATTGTAGTCACTTCGTAGTTGTCACAACCGAAGAAGCGGGTCTGATGGGTTTTATTGGAATCAAATTTCAGATCCATTTGAAATTATTATAACTTATTTAAACGAAATAAATTCCGTTTGATCGAAATGAAATCCTATTGAATGGCCATTGAATAAATTTCTTCTCAAATAGCTAGTAGATAATAGAATCTTATTTCAATACAACAGAATTTATTTTTTTATCACATCAATTTCAAATAAAATTTATTTGATCCCAATAAAAAAAATATAAAAAAATTCAAATGTTTCTCATATTTGAATGTGTTTTCTCTGAGTTTAATAGTTGCATGATTTTTGTTTTTTAGGATTTAACCATTTAGGGAATTTTTACGTTTTTTATTTTTTTCTAAGCTTTATCATAAATAATTTTTTTTTGTTAAACAAAAATATTATAATTTTAAAGTAATTGTTTTTGAGTATATTTAATTACAATTTTCGGTACTAATTACCATTTCTGGAGAATGTGTCGCATCACAATTATTTTCTTTTTACAAGTTCGTAGCAGCCAATCGAAATAGCAAATTTTTATATTATTTAAAATCTCTAAAAATTTCACATGTTTAATTGTTACAGAAACAGCATGGAGTCGTATTATGCGAGAGGTGATCACACTCTGAAGGTGCCGATGTCGTTGTTTCGTAAAAATCGTAATAGACTCGCAGAGAGTTTAAGAAAAACATCAGGTGTTCCGACTTCCGGTGCTGTGGTAATTTTGCAAGGTGGCGAGGAAGTTCCATTCAATGACACCGACGTTAATTATGAATTCAGGCAGGTGAGAAAATAATCACAATACGAAATACACCGAAGACAGAGAATATCTAAAGGTAAAAATTTTTTTTTTACCGCGCTAAAAATTTTCAACAAATACAAATAAAGATATTTGTTTCATTTTTAATTAATGGGAACATTAAAAAAAACGATTCTTTAATTAATTTTTATTACTCGTTTGAGATGAGCCGAAATAATTTCTATAATTTTCCTAAACGAATATTATTTTGCAAATTATTTCATTTTCGAAAATTGTATCTAATTATTTCGAATATAATGTTATTTTCGAAAAGTTTTCGTCTGATAGATTACAGCTAGAAGCAAAATTATTCTTATTTAAGAAGGAATTTAAAAAAAAGTATGCAAAGTAGAACCTTGCACATTGATTCCTCATTATTTTTCGCGTTTTACAAAGCTCCCTCTATGAGGAAGTATGTTATTCAATTTTTGGCTTCCTCATAGAGGAAGCTTTGTAAAACGTGAAAAATAATGAGAAAGCAATGTGCAAGGTTCTACTTTGCATCCTTGTTTTAATTAGATAAATGCACATGTTGTGGATTCGCTTTTTCTATTTCGTTATTACGTTATTTCGTGATTATTAGAGCGTTTCCGAAAGTGAATGTGATAATGTATATTTTTAAAAATAATTCAACATTCCATAAAATCAAAAATTTCATACCGTTCGTCACTAAATTATACATATATAATGGCTGAATATTGTTTCATTTATATACAAAATTTGAGCTCGCTATCTTAAGTCTTGCAAAAGTTACAATAGAGCGATAATGTCAATTTTTTGAACAATTCAAAATATCATAAAATTTTAACGGTTCAACCGATCTTAACCAAATTCAATAGCGATCACCGGTGTATGAAAGCTCACATTCATACCAATTTTAAGATTAATATCTCGAAAATTGAAAGAGTTATCGCGTAAACAGACATTTTTCAAAAAATTAAAAAACGCGTAATAATTTAACGATGAAGTGGATTTTAACAAAAATCTGTATGAACGATGAGGCTTGATCCCTCTATCTATGGTCCAAATTTCAGCTTGATATCTCAAGGCATTCTTGAGTTATAAAGGTTTACATTTTTCGATCGTGCAACATACACACATACACACACACACATACAGACATTTTTTCCAAATCACTTTTCTCGCCGTTTTGGCCCATTCTGAGTGTACTGACATGAAAATCTCGAAAAAAAAAAACAAAGCTTCCCATATGAGGAAGCAAAAACATCACAGTTCTTTTTTGCTTCCTCATAAAGGAAGCTTTGTTTTCATGAAAAAAAAAATAACATGGTGGCTGCGGTCAGGGAAAACCGGGAAAAGTCAGGGAAATAAAAAATTGATCAGGGAATCAGGGAAAAGTCAGGGAATATCGAAATTAGTCAGGGAAAAAGTAGATTGTTGCCAAAGTTTCAATAGCTGAATAAAAATCCATAAAAGAAAGACTCGGAAAAAAAACAACCGAAAAATATTTGAGAAGAAAAAAAAAACAAATAAAAATTGATATAAACATTACAACATAAATCTATTCGAACAAATCGAAGCACTCAACAAAAAAGTTTAAAAAGTGTTATATATTACTAAAATAAGTATTACACTTCACATCAGTATTTAATCGGATTTAAAGCATTATAATTCCAAAGAACGTTTATGTTTTGAAAGAGAAAATATATCTTCATAAGGACTATTCGTTGTTGATCGAGAAATAAATAACTTATCAAAAACACGTATCTGTTTCTAATACATTTTTTCTTATTCGCGTTATAAATTTTTTAGTAGATGTCCTTAAAATTTCGGTCAGGGAAAATTGATAAATTAGTCAGGGAAAAGTCAGGGAATTTTTTCCAGAAAAAAAAACGGCCACGATGAATAAAAATTTCGAGAATTTTATGTCAGGACATTTAGAATTGTCCAAAATGTCCAGAAAACTAATCTAGAAAAAATGTCCGTATGTTTGTGTATGTATACAACTTCGAAAATTTGAACGCCGATAACTCAAGAACCGTTTTGTATATCGAGCTCAAATTTGGCACACAAATGTAGAAGCAGATCCTCTCCAACTGTAGCAATTTTCGAAAAAATGTGTGTGAAAATTTCGATTTTATGCCGTTTTGAATTTTTTAAAAAAGGAGGTGGGCACTCTAACTTTTGTAAAATTTAGTCTATTTTGCTAAATAGTTGGTTACAAGAGCAGGTGCTCTCAATGTTGTTTGGTATTGAATTTGGCTCGGATCGGTAAATTGGTTCAGATTTTATGGAATTTTGAATTTTTCAAAAAATTGACATTATCGCTCTATTGTAACTTTTGCAAAATTTGAGATAGCGAGCTCAAATTTTGTATATAAATGAAACAATATTCAGCCATTACATATGTATAATTTAGTGACGAACGGTATGAAATTTTTGATTTTATGGAATGTTGAATTATTTTTAAAAATATACGTTATCACATTTACTTTCGGAAATGCTCTAATAATAACGAAATAACGGAATATCGAAATAGTAAAAGCGAATTCACAACATGTTTATTTATCTAATTAAAACAAGGATGCAAAGTAGAACCTTACACATTGCTTCCTCATTATTTTTCGCTTTTTACAAAACTTCCTCTATGAGGAAGCCAAAATTGAATACATACTTCCTCGTAGAGGTAGCTTTGTAAAAAGCGAAAAATAATGAGGAAGCAATGTGCAAGGTTCTACTTTTTTAATTCATAAATTCGGATTTCCTATAATCAATGTTGTTTAATTTTCTATAGGAATCATTTTTCCAATGGTGTTTTGGTGCGGAAGAGCCAGACTGTTTGGGAGCTTTGGACATTGCCACCGGATTGTCGATTCTCTTCGTTCCACAATTGCCAAAGGAGTACGAAATTTGGTGCGGAAAGCTGAAGAGAACCGAAGAGTTCAAGCAGATTTACGGTGTGGATCAAGTTTATTACACCAACGAAATATCAGCAGTCTTGGCGAAACTGGAGACGAAATTACTATTGACGTTGGTTGGTACAATCAATAATAAAATAAAATGAAAAATACAGTTTTAATTTTTGCGATTATTTGAAATGTAATTTTGTATTTTTTACTGGCGTACAGCGTGGAGAAAACAGCGACAGCAAACTTATCAGTCGTGAAGCTACATTTGAAGGAATCGATCAGTATGTATTTTTTATTTTGCAATTTCATTTAATTGGATTATCTAATTATCGAAAAATCATTTTTTTTAAAAGACTAAATGAGTGAATAAAAATAGCAAAATTGTCCGACAATCTATGAAAAATTGTCTATGAAAAAATGATTTATTCGTTAAGTCAATTCTATCAGAAATTCCACCGAAATTTCGGTGGAATTTCTAATCTAAAATTCTAATTCTATCTCTAAATTTTATTCTATCTCTAAAAATCTAATTCTAATCTTAAAAAAAATGTACTCGTTTCGATTAGATTTTTTATAATTTTTAGTTGAATAATTAATAGAATTATTTTAGTAATTTTTGGTGATTTCCTCATTTTGTTTTTCGTTATTGAGAAACTGTCTGAGTTCAGTAGTGTATTTTTTGGATGACACGATCATGATATCGTCCGCTTATCGGACGAATAAAACACAATCATAAATTTCACTGATTATCGAATGATTTGCCGTAATCTAATTCCACTAAATTCTGTTACGATTGAAACACTTTTTTTTTCAGATTCAAAGTAAACAACGAAATATTATTCCCGGTGATCTGCGACTGGTAAGTTTCTGTATTTTATATGGATGCCCGATATTTTTTATTTTATGGATCAACTGAGTATTTTCTTATTATTTTCTTATATTGAATTTTTTATTTTTATTTTATTTTTTTATTTTCTTATAATAACAACGCACGAAACAAGTGAAATATTCTTGAACAAATAGAAGCAATTTTGATGTGCTTCCACCTCTTTAACAAAAAATTAAAATTCTTTTTCGCTTTTTACAAAGTGGAAGTTTTTCTATGAGGAAATTTCTTTATTTTATTTTTGGCTTCCTCGAAGAGAAAACTTTGCGAAAGATGAAAATTATTGACGAAGTTGATGATTTCTGACGCTTTACGAAATCCAGAGCGACATCAATAAATTTTTAAAAAATGCAAAATCACGTAAAATCCGAACCGCTTTACCGATCATCACCAAATTTGGTACATAACAGGGCTGAGTGTTATTTTTTCTGTGTAGAAAATTGTAGTCGATTACTTTAAATTTTACCTGAATTAGAGCAAAACGAAAATTTTTTGAAAAATTCAAAATCTCATAAAAACCGAACCGCTTTACCGATTTGGCCCAAATTCAATACCAAAGTTCGTATCACTTTGTTCAATTTTAATACGAAGTTTCAGCCCGATAGCTAAAAAGTCGTTCGAGCTAGAGAATTTACGTATTTTTTTCAAAATTTCAAAATTCTTATAAAAATGAAATGCGTTAAGCGATTTTTGTAAAATTTATGAGGCATCAAAAGACACAAACTTTTTGATTAGTCCCATAATTGGACATATTGTAGTACCACTTGAAATTAATCTCTCCTAATTTTTTCAGATTTTTAAATCCAATATTACGGAAAATGGGCTATTTCTTTAAAGTCAATATATCTTGAAAAATGAAAGTCATAGAAAAAAATTGTTTCAACATAAAAGTTGTAGTTTCATGTGAACTTTTCAATGAAATTTTTCAAATAATTTTTTCGCCCCGATAACAATGCTTTTTCGCTAAAATATATAAAGATTATTTTTTAAATAAAAAAATGCAATTTTCTTTTGGCTGAAAAAATTACAGAATCTTTGCGCCTATCTATTGATAACATAGAAAAATTGTCAGAGTGGATCCGATCAAAGTTACGGAATAAAAAATAATTACTTCAGAGTAAAAAAAATGTTGTCCAGATAACATTTTTAAAAAGTCTATAATGGACCAACTATTTTATTTATTTATCATCGCACGGACTACAAGTTTCAAATAAAAGCGTTGTTAACATTTTTCTTTTTTTTCTCAAAAAATTTTTTTTCACCTTGAACAAATGATGTCTTTACTCCGGAACTTTGATCGGACCCACTCTGACAATTTTTCTATGTTATCAATAGATAGGCGCAAAGATTCTGTAATTTTTGCAGCCAAAAAAAAATTGCTTTTTTTTGTTAAAAAAATAATCTTTATATATTTTAGCGAAAAAGCATTGTTATCGGGCCGAGAAAATTATTTGGAAAATTTCATTGAAAAGTTCACATGAAACTACAACATTTATGTTGAAACAATTTTTTTCTATGACTTTAATTTTTCAAGATATATTGACTTTAAAGAAATAGCCCATGTTCCGTAATATTGGATTTAAAAATCTGAAAAAATTAGGAGAAAGTACTTTCAAGTGGTACTACAATGTGTCCAATTATGGGACTAATCAGAAAAGTTCGAAAAAATTTATCATGAAAACAAAGCTTCCTATGAGGAAATAAACATTAAAAACTTTCATAACAAAAGATGGATAATTTTAGTATCGACAAACTTCAGATTACTGCATTTCACACGTGTTAAACAGACAGGCACGAAAAATTATATCGAACGTTTGACGCAAAAAGTCAATTTAACTCGTAAACATATCATAGACGAATAAATATGTCAATAACTTTGTCGCAAAATCTTAGAGTTCCTAATGTTCGGAAGAGTTTCATCACTTTCGTCGATTCTCACGCCTCCACTTCAAAAATGCATCGTAAGAAGTATCAATATTCCTCATCGAAGTACGAAAAAATCGGAGCCATTGCTCCGTACGAGTACCTTAATGCAGGAAGGTTCTCACATATACGAAGTACCATTTATCGTTAAACAGACGCGTGAAATCGATGCCCTTTTTCCCACAAAAGAAAACACCCAAAGCAACGATAAAAATACGATAAAAGTATCATCACGATGTGCAGAATCGAAGGAAATCCACATTGAAACTTCAGAGGGAACTGCGATTCTCTTCAGGCCTGATTCGGAGATTCTGAGAAGC
The DNA here is from genome assembly GCA_963970395.1 of Ephialtes manifestator. Classification (NCBI taxonomy): domain Eukaryota; kingdom Metazoa; phylum Arthropoda; class Insecta; order Hymenoptera; family Ichneumonidae; genus Ephialtes; species Ephialtes manifestator. The sequence goes on from OZ019982.1 coordinate 19,055,027, forward strand.
TCAAATGTCGAGGAAATTCACGACAATCTTAAATCTCCATCATCATCAGTTGGTCCAATTATCGAAAACATGATAACCGAAGAAATCAATTGTCGTGTTGCTCTCGAAGCTGTTAAAGAAATAATGGCATTGGAGGGAAGTGAAATAACCAGAAGAAGCTCAAGATCCAAGGAAAATCATTCGGAACCATCGTTATCGCGTAATACCATCGGCAGAGACAGAGTTTTAAATCAATTGACAGAAATGATCTCAAAAACTAGAGACATTGAAATGATACTTCAGGGCCTCGCACTCTTAAGCAGAGATCGAATAAGCTTACCGAAAAATCTCTACAAAAATCGTTTATGCGACGAGGCTTTAATACGTGCTACAAAAGGTCAACTTACTCTGATGCAATTAATCGAATTAGTGAAAACAGTTTCGAAATATGAAGACCCAAAATATCGTGAAATCGTCGATGCTTTTTGGATTGGAATAAAAGTACGAGAACAAGATATTTGCGAGGATAATTTAGCTTCACTCTTCAAAATACTGCCACGTTTTCACACCAGCAGAGAGATTGTCAAGATGATATTGGAAAAAAAATTATTGTCTCAATGGTGGAAATTATCGGGATCGCAAATGGCAGAAATACTCAATGTTATGCAGCAAGATATTGGCAAAAGGACTGCCTTTATTTGTGCGAAAAAATGGGCGATGTTGCATGTTAATACAGCAAACGAGAGTGAATTATATGACTTTGTTAATAGTATGAGTAAAGTTAAAAGCACTGAAGAGTCGATTGAGAAGGCATTGGCCAAATATATGGGGAAAAAAGGCCTCCAGACGAAAGATCCAGCTTTAATAGCGAGGATTATGAATTATTGCGGCAATCGTCGTATAAGAAATCAAGTAATACTCGAAAAATGTGGCGAATATTTGACAAAACACGCGATTAACTTGCCATCTTCTTTGCTGGCTCCACTTTTTGTTCCCTTTGGATTCTTGAATTATCGACCATCGAACGGTGAAGAATTTTGGAAGAAATTCGAACAAGCACTTGCTGCCAAATTTTTGTATTTGGATACAAACGATGCCTTGAATATTCTCCTTTCTTTCGTTTATCTACGACGTTTGCCCATTAATTTTGTCGATCAATTGTTTACCCACAATTTCCTCGATAAAATGCATTCGAAAAGTGATCCAGTTAGTGTCAAATATCTCAGAGACAAATTGCGACTTCTAGATTCTGCTATGGCGTTGGAATGCGATAGATATATTTGTCGAATGGCTCCGGGAATCGAAACTGCGAAAAATGTCATTCTGAAAGCCAGAATAAAGAGAATTGTCAATATTATTTATCGAGATTTAGCTTCTGCTGTTGGAGGCGAGAATAAGTTGAGTAAAAGTGTTATATTGGGACAATTATCGACTATTGATTTGTACACGATGGATCTTCTCATTCATTCGTCACCGGTAAATGCCTCGATTTTTTCAGTGCGCAAAGAGAAGAATACTGAAGTTAAAACTGCGGTTCTTATACATTTGCCGGAACATTATTGCAGAAATACAATGAATTTAACTGGACCGCAAATGATGCGGATAAGACATCTAAAAAAATTAGGATTTCATGTTATGACGCTGAATTACAAGATGCTACTGAGACTGAGACGGATTCCTGAGGATATGAGAGATTATCTCGTCAAGAGACTTCGATATGCTCAAGATAGTAGCTAATTTATTTGGACATTAATAATCGTAAATTTTTATCTTCTTTGTAATCTGAAAATTTGAATTTTATGTATTGAAACTGGGAGATATTATAATATATTTAGCTTGTAAATAATTTTCCAAGATATTAGCTAATTTATTTGGAAAATAATACTCGTCCCTTTTTGTCTTTTTTTATGTGAAAATTCGTATTTTACGTATTAGTTGTGTTGAATTAGAAAATTCTACTGAAACTGTGACGTATTTTTTTTTCTGAAATTAGAGTTTACGTCATTGAGAGACTTGAAATTTCCCAAGAAATTTATTTGGAAATCGTAACGTACACCTGTTGGTTCCTTTTATGCTTTCGGGATGCTATGTTGTTAAGATTCACTTTTTTTTTCGAGAACTTAATGTTTGGATACTGTAAACTGTTTGAAATGGCAACAGCAAAGTGGATTGCAAACTTTGTCCAGACGTTAATGTTTATTTCTCGACAACGAATAGAGCAATAGGATTAAAATTTGGCACGTGATTTTCGTAAAAATAAATGCAATATTGTAAACGTTGTCCAGACGTTAATGTTTATATCTCGACAACGAATAGAGCAATAGAATTAAAATTTGGCACGTGATTTTCGTAAAAATAAATGCAATATTTAAGACTACTGTATGGTATTTTTATTTTTTTCATTAAAAATCCGCGTTAGAAGTTTAATTCCGACAAAATGTTAAGTACACCGTTAAAAAAGATTGTACGAAAAGATTGGAAGTTTTTATTCATAAACTCGTAATCGAAATTTAATATACAATTGTGGTATAAAATTCATGTACTTTTCCAGTAAAATTAAAGCAAATTATTATAATTCAAGTACTTTTACTGTAAAAATAAAGTAAATTATTGAATGTGCTGTACCATACATTAATTGCTTCACACACACAGAAAGTCTAATAGTAAAAAGAACCCTTTGTTGGATGGTCAAGTTATTATGCCTGTTAGTAGAAACCCGCGTATCTGCCTGGATCGCCTCCTAGCTCAAGACCTTTCAGGGGGAAACTCCGCTAAACACAATTGGTACACGATATTTAAAACAACACTAGCCAAATACAATTATGGTCACGTGCTAACCGATGTAACAGCGGAGAGACTAAAGGAAGTAATCCCGGAAATTCTAGAAACTATAAAGGAGTCAACTTTCCAGTCCGATGCAGTAAAAGCTTTACTATCAAGAAACTACCCCGTTTAGAAATCGGTGAAACAACTTAATTCATTAGAATGCGAAAGCTACTTGACATTAAAGTTACCACTAGCTCAAGTTAGAAACATGGCCAAATGTAGCCTAGCAGGCTCTGGACTACCATGGACATTTAAGATTAAGGATATTCAGTACAAATTTAGTGGTAATGAGAATTGTATGGTGTGCGACTTACAGGGAATAGAAACGATCGAACATTTCCTGACCAGATGTTCCTTATATAAACCGATCAGAGAACATTATTTTAAGGATGTGCAAATGGCACAAATACTTGATGTACAAACTGAGGCCCATGTGAAAAATTTATATTATTTTATTGTAGAAGCTTGTAAACTTCGTTCCTTCGCCTTAGTAGAATAAGAATGTATGGACTAAACACCTAATATACTAAAGAGATTATCTAAATCAAGGAAAATACATATATGTTACGGTTAAGCTCTGACTTAACAATTTGTAAAAGGTTTTATAACCTAAGCACCAATAAAATTACTACTACTACATTAATTGCTTCCTCATAGTGGAAGCTTTGTTTTCGTGAAATTTTTTTTTTCAGAATAGTCCAAAATTTCGAGAAAAGTGATTTAGAAAAAATGTATGTATGTGTGTGTGTGTGTGTGTATGTTACACGCTCAAAAAATGTAAACCTTTATAACTCGGGAACGCCTCGAGATATAGAGCTGAAATTTACACCATATATAGAGGGTTCAATCCTCATCGTTCATACCAATTTTTGTAAAAATCCCTATGATCATTAAATTTTTACGCGGTTTTGAATTTTTTCAAAAATGTCTGCTAACGCGATAACTCTTTTAATTTTCGAGATATTAAGCTCAAAATTGGTATGTACGTGAGCTTTCATACACCGGTGATCCCTATTAAATTTGGTTAAGATCGGTTGAAACGTTAAAATTTTATGAGATTTTGATTTTTTGATTTTTTTGATTTTTTTTCTGCGATGCGAATTTTGGTATCAAATATCGAGCTGGGAGTCAAATGAGTGCCATATTCATGATTAACAGAAAAATACGTCAGATATAGCCCAAAAATGTTGAACGATAACATATTTTCATAGCGATGTTGTACAGTCTATATTGCGAAAAGTAGCGATTTATGTCGTATAAACTAGCCATATCCTTGCTTCCCAATGTAATTTCGGAAACCACCGATTTCTATCGTGTTCTACAAAAAAAAACAGAGAAGATAGAGTATTCGAGGGAGTTTCTGGACCGTTTGTCCTTATTATATTTTCACAAAGCGAGAGTATGCACTTATTTATATTTATTTAAAACAAGGATGCAAAGCAGAACCTTGCACATTGCTTCCTCAATATATTTCGCTTTTTACAAAGCTTCCTCTATGAGGAAGCCAAAATCAATTCCCACACTTCCTCTTAGAGATTGCTTTGTAAAAAGCGAAATATAATGAGGAAGCAATGTGCAAAGTTCTGCTTTGCATCCTTGTTTTACATTACACTTGTATACTAAATTTAATGTACAAGTTTATGAATAAAAACTTCCACTAAAAGTACATTAAATTTCAAGTAGATTTTTTTTACAGTGTAAATTTACTGCAAGATTTTCCCCTAAAAACGCAGAATTACAAAATTTTGTAGAGAGACGAATTTTCGGTTAAATGAATGATCAAGATTTAAGATAAATTTCTCAAAATACTTAGCTTTTTTATTTGTTATCGATACTTACATCTTATATACATTTTCGTACGTTATAATGTGTGTTATTGTTACAAGAATATATAATCTTATGTTGTGACTACGTATACGTTTTATTTATGTTGCAGCCGTGTTATTAAAACACCGGAGGAACTTGAGGTACTTCGATACGTCGCTAAAGTCAGCTCTGATGCACACAAAGTTGTAATGCAAAGCGTGCGTGACGGTTTCACGGAATTTCAAGCCGAGGCATTATTCAAACATTACGTTTATTCGATCGGTGGATGCAGACATGTTTCATATACCTGCATCTGCGGTACTGGCCACAATGGCTCTTACTTACATTATGGCCACGCTGGAGCTCCAAACAACAAAATTATAAGAGACGGTGACATGTGGTAAGAAGAAATTCAATCCATTTATGATTGAATAATCATAAATTATTCAATCATAATTTATGATTATGAAAAAAAAATCGTACAGTAGGAGAACATAAAGATATTTCATGTTCAATTTAATGAATTATAAATTTTTGTTTTTCTGACGAATTTCAGACAATGACTTGAAATCTGTTCAACCTTTTAACTGCCAATGTAGCATAATTGATATTTTAGAAAAACGGTAATTTTTTGTAAAACTTCGTCCTTTATTTTTAATTGTAATTCTAAAATAAATTGATAAACAGTGGCATTCCGTTAGAATTGCATTCTACATTTAGTGTCGTGAAATAAAAATGCATTTACACGTAAAATGTCGAATTTTGGGGTTCTTTTTAAGTGCAATTTTCGAGGGCGGATTATTGGGCGAAAAACGAATTAAGTTGACTATTTTGTTTCGAATAAGTAATTTCTTGTAGTTTTAAATAAATATAAAAAAGTAGCTACTAATGCATTCCAAATTTTATTAAAAATATGTAATAGTTCAATTTGTATGTTTCCTACTTTTAATTGATACACGGACAGAAATTATTGCTAAATACTTTTTTTATTAGTTGAAAGTCATCGCAAGCAGTAGTAAAATCTGGATAATTACAAGAATTAACAGAAAATGTCTCATATTAAAATTTTCTTTATAGGGAAAATTCGCTATGGTTAAATATATGAGGTATTCCATATGAAGCGGGCCACCCTGATTTTCAATGTTCGTAGAGTGGGTTCATAATTTTTTTCCAGAGTATTTAGAGTTCCCCGAACACATCCGAATTATTTCAGATTTTTGATCCCCATAGTTTTTCCACAATAAAATACGCTTTTTTATTTTCATTTTTTTCCCTTTTGCTGCCGATTTAAAACTATCTATGACACAACAAAATTGTTCCGGAATAAAATGTAGGGTTTCGCCTATACTTTTTGATAAAAATGTTTCCAATTTAATCTAGATAAATTTTCAGGCATTTTTTGGCAAAATAATGCCATATCATTTTTTTTTCGTTGAGAGGAATCATTTGTATTTAACTCAAAATATCGCAAAATTTCCGTCATAATGTTAAAAAGGCTGCAAAGTAGAACTTTGCAAATTGCTTCCTCATTATTGTTGGATTTTTACAAATCTACCTCTATGAGGAAGCATGTTAATCTATTTTGGCTTCCTCATAGAGGAAGCTTTGTACAAATCCAACAATTATGAGGAAGCAATTTGCAAAGTTCTACTTTGCAGCCTTGTTTATATTGGCCAAAAGTGTTTGCAATTCCCTCCCATTTTTCGAAAACTTATTTGACCTCAGCTTAATGCGCAAGGACTACCTTAATCGAAATAACGAAAACGGAGTTTATCCTCCTCTTTTGTGTAAATTTTCATCTCGATTCGTCACGCCGTTCGAGAGTTATGAGCAATTCTATTTTGGGACAAGCGGTCGTTATAAATTTAAAAAAATAAAAATTATATATGAAGCAATGTGTAAAGTTCTACTTTGCATTCTTATTTCCATTGAGTACAAACTTTTGTCTCGCATTATCAACTTTTGCTGATGCTAGAGCGAAAATCGTTTTTTTTGTAAATTTCAAAATGTCGTAAAATCTGAACCACTTTACCGATCATCGTCAAATTTGGTACGTGGCATAGTTGCATGTTCCTTTTCGTCTGTAAAATATTTCAGTTAAATTGGTGAAATTTGACGTGATTTACAACAAAAAATGATTTTTTTCGAAAAATTCAAACATCTATAAAATCTGAACCGCTTTACCGATTTCGTCCAAATGCAATGCCAAACAACATTGAACGTATATTTATTTATAAACAACTATTTAGCAAAATCGTCTAATTTTTACGAAAGTTAGAGCGACCACGCCCTTTTTTCAAAAAATTAAAAGTACCATAAAATCAAAATGGCTGATTTCTTTTTTTCAAAAATCTCAACATTCCAAGCGGGGCAACTACTTCACTTGCATGCCTAATTTGAGCCATATCGTTCGAACAGTTACATACATACAAACGGACACTTTTTCTAAACCACTTTTCTCGACGTTTTGGACAATTTTAAGCATACTGGCATGAAAATCTCGAAAAAAAATTTTTTCATGAAAACAAAGGTTCCTCTATGAGGAAGTAAAAACTACAAAATAATCAATACGATGGCAAATTCATATCTTTACAATATACGGCTGGATTATTTGCTGAATCATAAACAATTCACATGTTCACATTATGAAGGTATAAATTGATCATTGCGCAAATTTTGGTGTAGTTAGTGGACATAATAACGGAAATTCTGTCAAATTTTGAGCAAAATCAAAATGGTCCTTCCCAACGAAAAAAAATGGTATGACTTTGTATTGCCAAAAAGTGATTGAAAATCTATCCAGACTAATTTGGAAACATTATTATCAAAAGGTATACGTGAAATCCTACATTTTATCCCTGAACAATTTTGTTGTGTCATGGATAGTTTCAAATAAATCCGCAGTGAAATGAAAAAATGAAATAAAAATGAAAATAGATTATTTTATTGTGGAAAAACTATGGTGATAAAAAATCTGAAATAATTCGTATGTTTTCGGGGATCTCTAAATACTCTGAAAAAAATTATGAACCCAGTCTATGAACATTGAAAATCAGGGTGGCCCGCTTCATATGGAATGCCTCATATATTTTGCTAAAACGCTTAATTTCCGAGGAAATGAGTCTAAAAATAATGCCTAAGGCGGTATATAAAAGAGATAACTTTATGTTTCGCTGTATACATAGTCACTGGAAAATCCTGATGCCTTTTTTTTTAATTTCCTCATTCAGTCTCTTCGATATGGGTGGAAATTACTGTGGATACGCAGCCGATATTACCTGCAGTTTTCCAGCAAACGGCAAATTTACGGAAGATCAGAAACTTATTTACAACGCGGTACTGGAATCGCGCGACGCTGTGATAAAAGCTGCTAAACCTGGAGTCAATTGGATCGATATGCATTTGCTGGCAAACAGAAGTTTGTTAAAATCTCTGAAGGACGGTGGACTTTTGCAAGGCGAGGTTGAAGATATGATGAAATCGGGCTTGAACGAAATATTCCAGCCTCACGGTTTGGGACATTTGTTGGGTCTGGATGTTCATGATGTTGGTGGCTATTTGCCAGGAAATCCTGAACGCTCCGATCAACCAGGACTCAGAAGATTGAGAACTGCGAGAACTCTGGAAGCTGGAATGTTTCTCACGATAGAACCTGGCTGTTATTTCATTGATTACGTGAGTATTCACATCATGTATAACTGTTATGTTGGATTAAGGTAGTATGAGCGGAGTGCCTAGTCAATAGAAAGTCCATATTTTTTATTATGGGGAAAAAGCGAAGTATCACACATTTCGCTATTTTAAAAATCACAATATAAAGAGAGAAAAATTATGGAGTGTGTGTGATGATAAGGTGTGTATATTTATAAAACGGTAGTAGTTTAAATAAGAGTGTCATTTGACTCAGATTGTCCAGCCGGCTGTCATTTGGCCAATCAAGGAACGCGTGGCTACGCTATAGTCAACTGTTTTCCGGCAGTTTGATGCCGGTTCGCGAAAACTCGTCAATTTAATCGATGATATCTATTCGAAATATTCGGTAACATATATTTTTTAAGGGACGTACGTGTTCGTAGCAGTTTTCTCGGTATTTCGAGCTTTTATTTACGGAGATGTCTGAATTTGAAGAATGGTTATTTCGGTCTCAAAGTGTTATCAGGGCAATTTCCGTAGGGTAGAAGTACCGGTTGTGGCCACCCCACACTTAAGTACGTTTTTCGTGGCTATTTTAATTCTATACCTGTATTTAATCATAATTTTTCATAACGTTGTGTATTTTGGAAATATTTATCGTCATTTTCACGTCCGTTCGTTTCCATTACAAAAAGTACTGTGTCAGTAATTAAAGTATCATCAGCTGATTCATCAAATTGTCAACTCCTTACGGAATTCGACAAGATTTTGACGAAAGCTCTAGATACATATTCGGATTATATAGTTGGCGAATTGCATGCAGCTTTGCACATATCAATCTTAAGAGTCATCACTGCAAATGTTGATGTACTAAAAGTTTGAAATAAAGCTATACATTTATAAAAAATACGATGGCCACAACTGGTACATGGAATAAGCATGTTGCCCCGGATATGGCCATGATAATATAATCATTAATTTTTCGTTAATTATTACACAATCAATTCATAAATTCGTAAAGAAGAAACAAAAAAACCAAAAAAACGCTAAGAAAAATATATCCTTAGAAATGTATAGTAAAAAAGAAGGTAAAGCGGTGGAACACCTTTCACGTTGAAGATTCCCATCATTATGCAATGCGAAAATCTACTTTCGAAAAGAACTCTGGTAAAAATAAAAATAACAGTGTAAAGAGTAAAACATTAATATAATGTATGACTATTTGTGACAAAGAAAGCTGCTACGAAAAAGTGCAAAACGAAGGAGACGAATGACAAAAAAGGTTAGTTAGGTTCACAGATGGCATCTGAGCTTTAAAGACATTTTCGTGTAGAGGAATTGGATGCTTTCATAAGAATACGATTTTGATTTATTAAACACACCTTAAAAAATGTTTCAAGTGCAATGAATATTGAGTTATTCTAATTTTAAGCATGGCCAAAACCGGAACATTACTGTGGCCAAAACCGGTGTATAGGTGGCCAGAACTGGTGAAATGGCTATGCTCCTACTTTTTTCTATTTTCCAGTGTTTTCTCGACACATATGAAAATTTTAATGCTAGAAATCTGAAATTATATTCTTCTCAGATATGAAAAGTATAAGTCCAAAACCGTTTTATGATATTTGGTCCCAATCACAAGTGCTTGAAAATGGGAAAATTCTTAAAGTGGCCACAACCGGTACTTCTACCCTATATAACATGTACTAAATTTCCCAGTAGTAGTAGCAGTAAATGATTTTTATTGTCCTCATTGGATATACATTTCCCAGTATAATGTTGTCTGCATACATTTCTTTTTTTTTTTTTTTGTATTATTCCGAGGCCAATGGGCCATTGACCGGAGTCCTTCAGCCCGTTTTTTTTTTTTTTTTTTTTTTCTCGCAGTTATCGCTTTTACAAATTTTTTATTTACAATTTACTTCTTTCTTAAATATAGGATAGTGTTATTGATTTTATAAATAGTATAAATAAGTATAAATAAGTAACTGGTAAAATGAGAAAATGGGAACGTGCATACATCATTTAAGTGAAGTAAGGTGTCGGGTGATTTTTTTTTTTTTTTTTTTTTTTTTTTTAATCAATAGATGCTAACATCCTTTGGAGTATGGTGTGAGTTGGGTGCTTGTGTTTTGGAATTATGTTTTCCGGAATTGTTTTGCATAGTGGTATTAGTGTTTCTATTTCCTGTTGCGCGAATTTCGTACATAGTTTTCTTGTCCTAAGTGCGATCGGTTCTAAATGTGTTGTTTCGTAAAGCAATTGATTTGAGGGGTTGTGCAGGGGTTTGTTTGGGTGTCTTAGTTTTGTGAGTCATCGAAGGGACATTGTTTCTGCCGTTTTAATGTTGTATAATGCCGGTTTTTTGTAGTTGAGAGAGAGTGTGTGACCGTATTCCAAAAGAGGACGGCAGATGCTTTTATAAATTTTGGTGGCGTTTTCGATGGTTGTTATTTTATCTTTAAACGTTAACTTTCTAAAATGTGAAGCACGTGCGGTCGTTTTGTTTTTTGTTGATTTGGTCTGCTAATTAAAGTTTAATTTGTTATCTATGATAATTCCTAGGTATTTTGCGGATGCACATGGTTTGATTTCTTGGTTGTACATTTTTATGAATGGTGATGTTGCGGAGATTTTATGATTAAATATAATGAGTTTCGATTTTCTAGGGTTTGGTTTTAGTCGCCATTTTTTAAACCATTCGATACATTTATTGGTGAGGGACTGCATTTCGACTATTACATCATTGATTGATTTACCGTGAGTCACTATTGCGGTGTCGTCAGCATATTGTAGTATATAATTATTGATGTTAAAGTCATTACATTTCCCAATTTTGCACATTAACTATTATTGTAAATGGTCGGTAAAATGGTTTGATATTTTACAGACAGCTTCCTCTGAACCAATTCTATAGCATATTAAAAAATCACTTTTCTCTCTGATCGTGAAGTTTGTGCTCATACTACCTTAATCATAAACTATCCTTCTGTTCTTCTTGTTTTTCTCATCGAAGTGCCAGTGCCACCGTGCTGTATTCAATTAACAAATGCTACGCGTCACTTCCGTTCAGCTATGTGATCGTGTCAGTCGCTTTGTGATTTTTGTCTTCTTTAATATCGTTACAATAAATTCTGTTTTTCGCATACCTCGCGTATTCATTGATCTTCACTGCGAGTAAGCCTCAAACATGTTTTGTCGCATCTATTCTGTTTTCGTTTCAGTTCCCTGGTAAAAATAAATTATAAAGATCGTTCGATAGAATTTGAATGGGATTTAAATCGTATGTTATCGTCTTTATCTATTTGGACTTTGATCAATTTATACAAATTAAATATCGTTGTTATTAGTTTCCTATAGATTTTGTTTTCTATGGATTTATAATATTTTATATTGAATTTACGTTACGTCACTTGTAAATTTTTATTCGTTTCTGGTATATCGTGGTATATCGTGGTATATCGTGTTATATCGTAAATATATGGTTCAATATTAATCGTTCCCAATCAAAGAGGCATCAATAGAGTGATTCTATCATTTTCTATCGTCTCACAATTATAGAAAATATATGGGAATAAATCGTATGTGTTTAGACTGAAAGAATTATCATAATTTTTATCGTAAGATCCTGATATAAATTAAAAAGTTTTCTATCATTTATACAATAATTTCATGGCTGATTGCCTCGTTTCTTTTCTCATCGTTTCTATCATAATGAATCTTGAATATGATAAATATGTGAATCCAAAGATTTGTGGATGAAACTATCCCTCTTCGTAAAATCAGTGGATGAAAGTACTGTGTATCTCGCATTTTCGATATAAGTATTTTTGTCATTTTATTCGTTCCGTAAATGGCTGTCGTATCAGCGCAAAGTTGATACTCGTTGGCGAATAATTTCAGGCATGTTGTTAATTTTGACAGTTGTAAATGATTTTAAAAATCATGACTTTTTTCCGACTCTGATTTCCGAATTCACAGATCCAACTTTTGGTCGGAAAATCCAACCTAAAGAACCCAAATTTGTTTTCTCTTCAAAATATCTAATTTTTGCCTTGACTATCGTTTTCAAGTCGCATATTGCACCTCAGAAAGTACCGGTTACATGCCTTTTTTCGATGATTTTTTAAAAAGTTACTTTTGGTCGGTTCTGATTTTAGAATTCACAGATCCAAATTTTGGTCGGAAATTCTAACCTAAAGAACCTAAATTTTTTTCTTGAAGATATCAAATTTTGGCCTTCACTATCGATCTCAAGTCGCATATTGTACCTCAGAAAGTACGGGTTACATGCCTTTTCACGATGATTATTGAAAAAGTTACTTTTGGTCGGTTTTGTTTCCAGAATTCACAGATCCGACTTTTGATCGGAAAATCCAACCTAAAGAACCCAATTTTTTTTTCTCTTCAAGATATCTAGATATTCAAGATATCTTCAAGATATGTACCTCAGAAAATACCGGTTAACATGCCTTTTTATGATGAAAAAAAAAATCGAGCCTTTTTTCCGTTTCTGATTTCAAAATTCATGAAACTAATAAAATGGCACGAGTTCTTATATCGAAAATGCAAGTTATTTCAGCCACTATAATTTGTAAAAGTCACAGTACACTGATAAAAATTTTAATACCGAGGTTTGATGGTTAGCACGCAACCGCTGCTAGTTTTTAAAATGAAAAATGTAATATTATTAATATTACTCCTACGATCGTACATTTTCGATTCTCACAAAATTCTCACAAAAATCAAGAGTCGCCGTAGCGACTCGACGCCAAGTTGAAAAAGAAAATTAATGTAGCCTTCGCACGTACTTCATAAATTCGCGAACCAAAATCGGTATTCGCAACGATAGAATTAAAAAAAATCTTTTTCTATCAGTTTTAATGATTTACTTATTTTTGCAGTAAGTTCATTAATTTTTTATCAGAAGTGTATGTTAAAAAAAACTTCCTCTCTTTTCTAACAGTGTGTATAAATATATATATATTTCATATATTTCGCATATATTCCATTTATTATGCATATATATCTGAAATATGTTGCATATATTTTTTGCACACATATATAAAATATAGAACTTTTTGAGGCCATATATTGAACATATACTATGTTATACATATTTTTTTCTGGGTTTTTCTTTCACTCATGTCTTTCCTGGAAGCAGCGATTAATCGTCACTATAAAATTTCAGCTATTGGACGAGGCCCTTGCTAATCCGGCTCAGAGAAAGTTCATCGTAGCGGAGAAATTGGCTTCGTTCCGGGGATTCGGAGGCGTGAGAATCGAAGATGATGTTTTGATAACCGAAAACGGTGTTGAAAATTTCACTTTCGTTCCTCGCACGTAAGTAAAATGACATTTCAATTGGCATTTAAATACACTTTTTTTTTATCGTTCACTACGCAATCGGTTAATTTATTCCGTAAATATAGAAACGATTTGGTAAATATTGCTGCCAAGACATATGGTAAAAACTGAAAAGGTTACGTGATAAAACAACGTCACAACTGGCGATAAGGCATTTTTTTTTTTTACAAGTAGCCTAGACATTTTTTCTGCTGTTCATTTCTAAACCAGGCAACATTTTTTTTTTACTTATCACATATAATCATATTATCATGACAGAATTTTCAGGTTTTTTTTCGATGATTCTATCATCCACAATAAATGTTCTTAATATTTTCAATTTTGTTAATTTTTTCAGTTTTTTCTTGTGTCGCGAACTATTAAAAATCTACTCAAATTAAATGTTCTTAATATTTTCAATGTTGCTAATTTTTTCAGTTTTTTCTTGTGTCGCAAACTATTAAAAATCTACTCAAATTAAATGTTCTTAATATTTTCAATGTTGTTAATTTTTTCAGTTTTTTCTTGTGTCGCGAACTATTAAAAAACTACTCAAATTAAATGTTCTTAATATTTTCAATGTTGTTAATTTTTTCAGTTTTTTCTTGTGTCGCGAACTATTAAAAATCTACTCAAATTAAATGTTCTTAATATTTTCAATGGTGCTCATTTTTTCAGTTTTTTCTTGTGTCGCGAACTATTAAAAATCTACTCAAATTAAATGTTCTTAATATTTTCAATGTTGCTAATTTTTTCAGTTTTTCTTGTGTCGCGAACTATTAAAAATCTACTCAAATTAAATGTTCTTAATATTTTCAATGTTGTTAATTTTTTCAGTTTTTTCTTGTGTCGCGAACTATAAAAAATCTACTCAAATTAAATGTTCTTAATATTTTCAATGTTGCTAATTTTTTCAGTTTTTTCTTGTGTCACGAACTATTAAAAATCGACTCAAATTAAATGTTCTTAATATTTTCAATTTTGCTAATTTTTTCAGTTGTTTCTTGTGTCGCGAACTATTAAAAATCTACTCAAATTAAATGTTCTTAATATTTTCAATGTTGTTAATTTTTTCAGTTATTTCTTGTGTCGCGAACTATTAAAAATCTACTCAAATTAAATGTTCTTAATATTTTCAATGTTGTTAATTTTTTCAGTTTTTTGTTGTGTCGCGAACTATTAAAAATCTACTCAAATTAAATGTTCTTAATATTTTCAATGTTGCTAATCTTTTCAGTTTTTTCGTGTGTCGCGAACTATTAAAAATCTACTCAAATTAAATGTTCTTAATATTTTCAATGTTGCTAATTTTTTCAGTTTTTTCTTGTGTCGCGAACTATTAAAAATCTACTCAGATTAAATGTTCTTAATATTTTCAATGTTGCTAATTTTTTCAGTTTTTTCTTGTGTCGCGAACTATTAAAAATCTACTCAGATTAAATGTTCTTAATATTTTCAATGTTGCTAATTTTTTCAGTTTTTTCTTGTGTCGCGAACTATTAAAAATCTACTCAAATTAAATGTTCTTAATATTTTCAATGTTGCTAATTTTTTCAGTTTTTGCTTGTGTCGCAAACTATTAAAAATCTACTCAAATTAAATGTTCTTAATATTTTCAATGTTGCTAATTTTTTCAGTTTTTTCTTGTGTCGCGAACTATTAAAAATCTACTCAGATTAAATGTTCTTAATATTTTCAATGTTGCTAATTTTTTCAGTTTTTTCTTGTGTCGCGAACTATTAAAAATCTACTCAGATTAAATGTTCTTAATATTTTCAATGTTGCTAATTTTTTCAGTTTTTTCTTGTGTCGCGAACTATTAAAAATCTACTCAAATTAAATGTTCTTAATATTTTCAATGTTGCTAATTTTTTCAGTTTTTTCTTGTGTCGCGAACTATTAAAAATCTACTCAAATTAAATGTTCTTAATATTTTCAATGTTGCTAATTTTTTCAGTTTTTTCTTGTGTCGCGAACTATTAAAAATCTACTCAAATTAAATGTTCTTAATATTTTCAATGTTGCTAATTTTTTCAGTTTTTTCTTGTGTCACGAACTATTAAAAATCTACTCAAATTAAATGTTCTTCATATTTTCAATGTTGCTAATTTTTTCAGTTTTTTCTTGTGACGCGAACTATTAAAAATCTACTCAAATTAAATGTTCTTAATATTTTCAATGTTGCTAATTTTTTCAGTTTTTTCTTGTGTCGCGAACTATTAAAAATCTACTCAAATTAAATGTTCTTAATATTTTCAATGTTGCTAATTTTTTCAGTTTTTTCTTGTGTCGCAAACTATTAAAAATCTACTCAAATTAAATGTTCTTAATATTTTCAATGTTTATAATCTTTTCAGTTTTTTCTTGTGTCGCGAACTATTAAAAATCTACTCAAATTAAATGTTCTTAATATTTTCAATGTTGCTAATTTTTTCAGTTTTTTCTTGTGTCGCGAACTATAAAAAATCTACTCAAATTAAATGTTCTTAATATTTTCAATGTTGCTAATTTTTTCAGTTTTTTCTTGTGTCACGAACTATTAAAAATCGACTCAAATTAAATGTTCTTAATATTTTCAATGTTGCTAATCTTTTCAGTTTTTTCTTGTGTCGCGAACTATTAAAAATCTACTCAAATTAAATGTTCTTAATATTTTCAATGTTGTTAATTTTTTCAGTTTTTTCTTGTGTCGCGAACTATTAAAAATCTACTCAAATTAAATGTTCCTAATATTTTCAATGTTGTTAATTTTTTCAGTTATTTCTTGTATCGCGAACTATTAAAAATCTACTCAAATTAAATGTTCTTAATATTTTCAATGTTGCTAATTTTTTCAGTTTTTTCTTGTGTCGCGAACTATTAAAAATCTACTCAAATTAAATGTTCTTAATATTTTCAATGTTGCTCATTTTTTCAGTTTTTTCTTGTGTCGCGAACTATTAAAAATCTACTCAAATTAAATGTTCTTAATATTTTCAATGTTGCTCATTTTTTCAGTTTTTTCTTGTGTCGCGAACTATTAAAAATCTACTCAAATTAAATGTTCTTAATATTTTCAATGTTGTTAATTTTTTCAGTTTTTTCTTGTGTCGCGAACTATTAAAAATCTACTCAAATTAAATGTTCTTAATATTTTCAATGTTGCTCATTTTTTCAGTTTTTTCTTGTGTCGCGAACTATTAAAAATCTACTCAAATTAAATGTTCTTAATATTTTCAATGTCGTTAATTTTTTCAGTTTTTTCATGTGACGCGAACTATTAAAAATCTACTCAAATTAAATGTTCTTAATATTTTCAATGTTGCTAATTTTTTCAGTTTTTTCTTGTGTCACGAACTATTAAAAATCTACTCAAATTAAATGTTCTTAATATTTTCAATGTTGCTAATTTTTTCAGTTTTTTCTTGTGTCACGAACTATTAAAAATCGACTCAAATTAAATGTTCTTAATATTTTCAATGTTGCTAATCTTTTCAGTTTTTTCTTGTGTCGCGAACTATTAAAAATCTACTCAAATTAAATGTTCTTAATATTTTCAATGTTGTTAATTTTTTCAGTTTTTTCTTGTGTCGCGAACTATTAAAAATCTACTCAAATTAAATGTTCCTAATATTTTCAATGTTGTTAATTTTTTCAGTTATTTCTTGTGTCGCGAACTATTAAAAATCTACTCAAATTAAATGTTCTTAATATTTTCAATGTTGCTAATTTTTTCAGTTTTTTCTTGTGTCGCGAACTATTAAAAATCTACTCAAATTAAATGTTCTTAATATTTTCAATGTTGCTAATCTTTTCAGTTTTTTCTTGTGTCGCGAACTATTAAAAATCTACTCAAATTAAATGTTCTTAATATTTTCAATGTTGCTAATTTTTTCAGTTTTTTCTTGTGTCGCGAACTATTAAAAATCTACTCAAATTAAATGTTCCTAATATTTTCAATGTTGTTAATTTTTTCAGTTATTTCTTGTGTCGCGAACTATTAAAAATCTACTCAAATTAAATGTTCTTAATATTTTCAATGTTGCTAATTTTTTCAGTTTTTTCTTGTGTCGCGAACTATTAAAAATCTACTCAAATTAAATGTTCTTAATATTTTCAATGTTGCTAATCTTTTCAGTTTTTTCTTGTGTCGCGAACTATTAAAAATCTACTCAAATTAAATGTTCTTAATATTTTCAATGTTGCTAATTTTTTCAGTTTTTTCTTGTGTCGCGAACTATTAAAAATCTACTCAAATTAAATGTTCTTAATATTTTCAATGTTGCTAATTTTTTCAGTTTTTTCTTGTGTCGCGAACTATTAAAAATCTACTCAAATTAAATGTTCTTAATATTTTCAATGTTGCTAATTTTTTCAGTTTTTTCTTGTGTCGCGAACTATTAAAAATCTACTCAAATTAAACGTTCAGTTCATAAATAATATCGTACGATGCGACATTTAAAAAAAAACGAAAAAAAAAATTGCACAATTTTTTTCATACATTTTTTAAAATCTGTTTCGAAGGGTTGAGGAGATCGAAAAATGGATGGCCGCCGGCAAAAGCAGCGAACCTTTGCCCCAGGATCGAGCGGCCAAATCGCTGTCGTCTTTCGAGCATTCCTAATCGAAAAATCTTCCAGCGAACATAAATAAACGTGATACAATTATTTTTTTATTCAATATTATACAATAAAATGATGCTGCAATGTAATATAAAATGCTGTATGTAATATTATAATGTCGGAATACATTTTTTTAACAATCGTTCATTAATACGTCCGCATTTATTGTGTCGTTTCGTCGAATTTAGTGCAGCGCGATAAGTTTTATTATCGCATTGCAATGTTGCGATTGCGGTTTCAAGCTACGGAAATTCCTCAATGTTCGGGGACCTCAGACTTCCTGCTTATACTATTCGTAGCCGTCTTTCCGGGGCATAGAAAATTTGCTTGGCACAGGAAAAAGGAACAGGCGTTAAATTCCCATAACGAGGAAAAATATTATACTTAAATTCCAATCAGAATTTTACTACAACTTTAAATGAAATCTTCTTATTCCATTAATAAAATTGTAAACATAACAAAACTGGCAATGACATTTTTTGTGGTTTAAACGTCATTTCGCGAAATCTTTGCTGTTTCCTGCTTAAAAAATGCTTAAAATCTAATTAACCAATAAAAATAACACAAATATCTGGGTTGTGAAATTTTTATTATATGCCACAGGCGAAATAATATATACTGTGCAAAATTACAGCGTGGAATATCAAACGGTTTTAATTTTCGAAATTACAAAAATAAAAAAGAATAAAAAACTATAAAAATCATAACAAGAAAAAAAGGAACAGGCGTTAAATTCTTCGAAAAAGGAAAAATATTATACTTGAATTCAATCAAAATTTTACTACAGCTTTAAATGAAATCTTCGTTTTCCATTAATAAAATTGTAAACACAAAAAAAAAATGGCAATGACATTTTTTGCGATTTAAACGTGATTTTGCGAAATCTTTGCTGTTTACTGCTTAAAAAATGCTTAAAATCTAATTAACCAATAAAAATAACAAAAATATCTTGGTTGTGAATTTTTTATTACATTCCACAGGCGAAATAATATATATTGTGCAAAATTACAGCGTGGAATATCAAACGGTTTTAATTTTCCAAATTACAAAAATAAAAAAGAATAAAAAACTATAAAAATCATAACAAAAAATTCAAAAATTCCTCGAACGAGGGTATAAATTATACTTAAATTCAATCTCAAAATTTCAATACAACTTTCAATGAAATTTTATGTTTCCAATAATAAAAATGTAAACAAAACAGGCAATGAAATTTTTAGCGATTTAAACGTGATTTCGCTAAATATTTACTGATTCCTGCTTTAAAAAAATGCTTAAAATCTAATTATCCAATAAAAATAACACAAATATCTGGGTTGTAAAATTTTTATTATATTCCACAGGCGAAATAATATATACTGTGCAAAATAACATCGTGGGACGTCAAACGGTTTCAAAGTTATGGTTTTTCAAATTATAAAAATAAAAAAGAATAAAAAACGAAAAAAATCATAACAAAAAAAGGAACAGGCGTTAAATTCCTCGAAGAAGGAAAAATATTATACTTAAATTCCAATCAAAATTTTACTACAGCTTTAAGTGAAATCTTCATTTTCCATTAATAAAATTATAAACACAACAAAATGGCAATGAAAATTTTTGCGATTCAAACGTGATTTCGCCAAATCTTTGGTGTTTCCTGCTTAAAATCTAATTATCCAATAAAAATAACACAAATATCTTAGTTATAAAATTTTTATTATATTCCACAGGCGAAATAATATATACTGTGCAAAATTACAGCGTGGAACATCAAACGGTTTGAAAGTTACGATTTTTCAAATTACAAAAATAAAAAAGAATAAAAAACTATAAAAATCATAACAACAAAAAAAAAAAGGAACAGGCGTTAAATTCCTCGAACGAGGGTATAAATTATACTTAAATTCAATCTCAAAATTTCACTACAACTTTCAATGAAATTTTATGTTTCGAATAATAAAAATGTAAACAAAACAAAACTGGCAATGAAATTTTTTGCGATTCAAACGTGATTTCGCCAAATCTTTGCTGTTTCCCGCTTAAAATCTAATTATCCAATAAAAAAACACGAATATCTTGGTTGTAAAATTTTTATTAACAATATATACTGTGCAAAATTACAGCGTGGGACATCAAACGGTTCCAAAGTTATGATTTTCCAAATTACAAAAATAAAAAAGAATAAAAAACTATAAAAATCATAACAACAAAAAAAAAAAAGGAACAGGCGTTAAATTCCTCGAACGAGGGTATAAATTATACTTAAATTCAATCTCAATTTCACTACAATTTTAGGTTTCCAATAATAAAATTGTAAACACAACAAAACTGGCAATGAAATTTTTTGCGATTTAAACGTGATTTCGCCAAATCTTTGCTGTTTCCTCCTTAAAATCTAATTATCCAATAAAAAAAACACAAATATCTTGGTTATAACATTTTTATTATATTCCACAGGCGAAATAATATATACTGTGCAAAATTACAGCGTGGGACATCAAGCGGTTTCAAAGTTATGATTTTCCAAATTACAAAAATAAAAAAGAATAAAAAACTAAAAAAATCATAACAACAAAAAAAAGGAACAGGCGTTAAATTCCTCGAACGAGGGTATAAATTATACTTAAATTCAATCTAAATTTCACTACAACTTTCAACGAAATTTTATGCTTCCAATAATAAAATTGTAAACACAACAAAACTGGCAATGAAATTTTTTGCGATTCAAACGTGATTTCGCCAAAGCTTTGCTGTTTCCCGCTTAAAATCTAATTATCCAATAAAAAAAACACGAATATCTTGGTTGTAAAATTTTTATTAACAATATATACTGTGCAAAATTACAGCGTGGGACATCAAACGGTTTCAAAGTTACGATTTTCCAAATTACAAAAATAAAAAAGAATAAAAAACTAAAAAAAATCATAACAACAAAAAAAAAAGGAACAGGCGTTAAATTCCTCGAACGAGGGTATAAATTATACTTAAATTCAATCTCAAAATTTCACTACAACTTTCAATGAAATTTTATGTTTCGAATAACAAAAATGTAAACAAAACAGGCAATGAAATTTTTAGCGATTTAAACGTGATTTCGCGAATTCTTTGCTATTTCCTGCTTCGCGCTGTGGGGGGAAATCGTCATTAACAGAGTCGGCATTCACGATTCAGTTTATATATAGGATCTACGGTAGGCAACCTGCGTCTCGCATCGTAAACGATGAAAAGCGCTTTCGGAACTGGAGGAACGTTTTCGACTCCGAGCGCAAAGACGCCAATATAAAACCAAACAAGAGCGAAGGAGACGTCCAATGACCCAGTACGATCAACGGGAACGTTTTAAGACTCGTATTTAAAAATATACCATCTATACACCGGCACGTTGATACGTATACGCTGTGGATTGGTGATTCGAAGCCGGGTGTGCCCCGAGACAGAAGAAAGAGAGCCATACGCGCCTGCAGGCCCGTGTTTTGCTCGACGGAATAAGTTAAGAGGCGTAATGGAAGTGCTATGCTTACTGTCGTGTATATGGGCCATTCCATTGGAGTTTAGCTACACAAAAAATTTTACCAACATTTTTTTTTTTTTTACCTTTTGGGATATTTGAGTGCTGTAATTTTTTTGGAGTATTAAGGTCGTTAGTGGTATATTAGTAGTTGGACTCAGAACAAGTTTTTAAAAATTATTTGCAATTTAAAAATGTGCTAATACTTTTTTAAGCACGCTTAATATATTTTTAAAAAATGCTTGAAATCTAATTTTTTGACCAATAATGAAAGTGTATATGGGGCATTCCATCGGGGTTTAGCAAAACCAAAAAAGTGACCAACATTTTTTTTTTTTTAGCTTTTGGGATATTTGAGTGCTGTAATCTTTTTGGAGTATTAAGGTCGTTAGTGCTATATTAGTAGTTGGACTGAGAACAAGTTTTTAAAAATTATTTGCAATTTAAAAATGTGCTAATATTTTTTTAAGCACTCTTAATATATTTTAAAAAAATGCTTGAAATCTAATTTTTTGACCAATAATGAAAGTGTATATGGGGCATTCCATCGGGGTTTAGCAAAACCAAAAAAGTGACCAACATTTTTTTTTTTTTTACCTTTTGGGATATTTGAGTGCTGTAATCTTTTTGGAGTATTAAGGTCGTTAGTGCTATATTAGTAGTTGGACTGAGAACAAGTTTTTAAAAATTATTTGCAATTTAAAAATGTGCTAATATTTTTTTAAGCACTCTTAATATATTTTTAAAAAATGCTTGAAATCTAATTTTTTGACCAATAATGAAAGTGTATATGGGGCATTCCATCGGGGTTTAGCAAAACCAAAAAAGTGACCAACATTTTTTTTTTTTTAGCTTTTGGGATATTTGAGTGCTGTAATCTTTTTGGAGTATTAAAGTCGTTAGTGCTATATTAGTAGTTGGACTGAGAACAAGTTTTTAAAAATTATTTGCAATTTAAAAATGTGCTAATATTTTTTTAAGCACTCTTAATATATTTTTAAAAAATGCTTGAAATCTAATTTTTTGACCAATAATGAAAGTGTATATGGGGCATTCCATCGGGGTTTAGCAAAACCAAAAAAGTGACCAACATTTTTTTTTTTTTAGCTTTTGGGATATTTGAGTGCTGTAATCTTTTTGGAGTATTAAGGTCGTTAGTGCTATATTAGTAGTTGGACTGAGAACAAGTTTTTAAAAATTATTTGCAATTTAAAAATGTGCTAATATTTTTTTAAGCACTCTTAATATATTTTTAAAAAATGCTTGAAATCTAATTTTTTGACCAATAATGAAAGTGTATATGGGGCATTCCATCGGGGTTTAGCAAAACCAAAAAAGTGACCAACATTTTTTTTTTTTTACCTTTTGGGATATTTGAGTGCTGTAATCTTTTTGGAGTATTAAGGTCGTTAGTGCTATATTAGTAGTTGGACTGAGAACAAGTTTTTAAAAATTATTTGCAATTTAAAAATGTGCTAATATTTTTTTAAGCACTCTTAATATATTTTTAAAAAATGCTTGAAATCTACTTTTTTGACCAATAATGAAAGTGTATATGGGGCATTCCATCGGGGTTTAGCAAAACCAAAAAAGTGACCAACATTTTTTTTTTTTTTAGCTTTTGGGATATTTGAGTGCTGTAATTTTTTTGGAGTATTAAGGTCGTTAGTGCTATATTAGTAGTTGGACTGAGAACAAGTTTTTAAAAATTATTTGCAATTTAAAAATGTGCTAATATTTTTTTAAGCACTCTTAATATATTTTTAAAAAATGCTTGAAATCTAATTTTTTGACCAATAATGAAAGTGTATATGGGGCATTCCATCGGGGTTTAGCAAAACCAAAAAAGTGACCAACATTTTTTTTTTTTTAGCTTTTGGGATATTTGAGTGCTGTAATCTTTTTGGAGTATTAAAGTCGTTAGTGCTATATTAGTAGTTGGACTGAGAACAAGTTTTTAAAAATTATTTGCAATTTAAAAATGTGCTAATATTTTTTTAAGCACTCTTAATATATTTTTAAAAAATGCTTGAAATCTAATTTTTTGACCAATAATGAAAGTGTATATGGGGCATTCCATCGGGGTTTAGCAAAACCAAAAAAGTGACCAACATTTTTTTTTTTTTAGCTTTTGGGATATTTGAGTGCTGTAATCTTTTTGGAGTATTAAGGTCGTTAGTGCTATATTAGTAGTTGGACTGAGAACAAGTTTTTAAAAATTATTTGCAATTTAAAAATGTGCTAATATTTTTTTAAGCACTCTTAATATATTTTTAAAAAATGCTTGAAATCTAATTTTTTGACCAATAATGAAAGTGTATATGGGGCATTCCATCGGGGTTTAGCAAAACCAAAAAAGTGACCAACATTTTTTTTTTTTTAGCTTTTGGGATATTTGAGTGCTGTAATTTTTTTGGAGTATTAAGGTCGTTAGTGCTATATTAGTAGTTGGACTGAGAACAAGTTTTTAGAAATTATTTGCAATTTAAAAATGTGCTAATATTTTTTTAAGCATTCTTAATATATTTAAAAAAAGCGCTTGAAATCTAATTTTTTAACCAACAATGAAAGTGTATATGGGGCATTCCATCGGGGTTTAGCAAAACAAAAAATGTTACCAACATTTTTTTTTTACCTTTTGGGATATTTGAGTGCTGTAATTTTTTTTGTATTAAGGTCGTTAGTGCTATATTAGTTGAACTGAGAAAAAGTTTTTTGTAATTATTTTCTATTTAAAAATGTCCAACTATTTTTTTGTGCACTCTTAATATATTTTTTTAAAAATTCTTGAAATCTAATTTTTCAACTAATAACGAAAGTGCTCGTTTACTGTAGTATTAATATATGGGGCATTCCATCGGAGTTTAGGCACACAAAAAATGTTGCTAACAATTTTTTTTTAGCTTTCGGGATATTTGTGTACAATCATTTTTTTTAGTATTATGATCGTTAGTACTATATTAGTTGGACTAAGGAAAAGTTTTAAAAAATTATTTGCAATTTAAAAATGTGCTAATATTTTTTTGAGCATTCTTAATATATTTTTTAAAAAATGCTTGAAATCTAATTTTTTAACCAATAATGAAAGTGCTCATTTACTGTAGAATTAGTATATGGGGCATTCCATTGGAGTTTTCGTCGGAGTTTATCGTTTTTATATGACTTGCAATTAAAAATTGCACAAACATTTTTTTTTATCACTATTAATCTATTTCTTTTTATTGGTTAAAATCTCATTTTCTCATAAAAATAGCACAGATATTTGTGTATTTAGAGTACTCAAAAAAAAAAAAAATCTATTCACACTTTTTCCAATTCGAAATTAAATTGCAATAAAAACAATAAAAAGAATAAATAAAAATAACCATAAATATAAATAAAAAGTAGAGTCCTTAACACTCATATGAAAAATTTTGTACACAAATATACCGAAAACTAGATAAAAATTAGCGACCTTAATACTAAAAAAAAATTATTGTACACAAATATACCGAAAACTAGATAAAAATTAGCGACCTTAATACTAAAAAAAAATTATTGTACACAAATATACCAAAAACTAGATAAAAATTATCGACCTTAATACCAAAAAAAAATGATTGTACACAAATATACCGAAAACTAGATAAAAATTAGCGACCTTAATACTAAAAAGAAAATTATTGTTCACAAATATATCAAAAACTAGATAAAAATTAGCGACCTTAATACTAAAAAAAAATTGTTGTACACAAATATACCGAAAACTAGATAAAAATTAGCGACCTTAATACTAAAAAAAAATTATTGTACACAAATATACCGAAAACTAGATAAAAATTAGCGACCTTAATACTAAAAAAAAATTATTGTACACAAATATACCGAAAACTAGATAAAAATTAGCGACGTTAATACTAAAAAAAAATTATTGCGCACAAATATACCAAAAGCTAGAAAAAAAAATTGCTCGGGTCATTTTTAGGGTGGCTGAACTCTGGTGGAATGCCCCATATATTTGTGAGAGTCGCGCGTGTGGCGAATTACAAGGGTAGAGTTATATACCTCTGAACGCGACCCTGCTGTGCGATTTCTGTGTACACAAACAGACACATTGACTCGTGAGCGTGCAATTTTCACGACTTCGCTTTCGACTTCTTGACGTAAATGCGAATATGTATACCCACGGTCTATCTACTATTGCGCACCACCTTCTCGACTTCTCAACATCTGAGGACATACGCGTAAATAATCGAAAGTCAATTTGTGGAAAGGAGCTCATATTTTTTATTGTGTTTCTTCGTAAAAGTCGATTTTTTTTCTTGAATTGTTATATACAAAATTTAAGTATCATTTTAGTGGCCATTTGTTTTAAAACGTCTTTAAATTGGCTTCGAAAAATATCCGGACGTATTTGAAGCTGAAATTCGATTGTTTGATATGAAATTTGAAAAAAGAAAAAAAAATGTAAAAGCATAAAAATATTATAAGAATTAGAATATTTTAAATTCAAGATTACTATAATTCGCTAAATGTTAGTGGCTTAATTATGATTTGAGAAATAGAACTAAAATTGTACATTTTATTGAAATACACCGAGAGAAAAAATTTCATTGATTCACGGAAATCTTTGCCAATGAAATGAAATACTTGAATTTCAATACTATCTTTTCTTTGAATGATCTCAAACTCAATGAAAAGTAATGACATTGATTCGAAGAAACATTTCATTAAACCAAAGTACCTTTTTCATTGATTTCAAAGATATCGTCTCTGATTCAATGAAACCTTCTTCTTACCAGCTCAAAATTTCGAATCCTATTTATTCCTGAAGTACGCGGCAGATAAAGCTCAAATTTTGTGAGTATGTAAGGAAGTATGGCAGAAATAAGCTGAGCTTCTGGCTCCTCGAAACTCGAAGCCGTTCGTTCGGGAGAACCGGAAAACAAAAAAGTGAGGTTAGGTGCGAGAGAGAGATGAATGAAAACGTTTCTTCGAACCAATGAAAACGTCGCTTTAAAACAATGAAACTGTTTCTTTATTATATGCTCACTAAGTAAATCTTTATTTACAGGCAATTAAATGTTCTCTTTGAAATTCAAATGCACTATTTCATTGAAATCAAAGAAATATTTCGTTGAAATCAATGAAAAAAAAAATCAATCCACCCATTTCTTTGACGTCAATGAAATCTTTTCTCTCGGTGTATATCAAAGCTTTAAGATTTTAGAGAACTTTAAATGTTTGTTGATTGTTAATTAAAAATTGTTGATCTCAAACTCAATGAAAAGTAATGACATTGATTCGAAGAAACATTTCTTTAAACCAAAGTACCTTTTTCATTGATTTCAAAGATATCGTCTCTGATTCAATGAAACCTTCTTCTTACCACCTCAAAATTTCGAATCCTATTTTTTCCTGAAGTACGCGGCAGATAAAGCTCAAATTTTGTGAGTATGTAAGGAAGTACGGCAGAAATAAGCTAAGCTTCTGGCTCCTCGAAACTCGAAGCCGTTCGTTCGGGAGAACCGGAAAACAAAAAAGTGAGGTTAGGTGCGAGAGAGAGATCAATGAAAACGTTTCTTTGAACCAATGAAAACGTCTCTTTAAAACCATGAAACTGTTTCTTTATTATATGCTCACTAAGTTAATCTTTATTTACAGGCAATTAAATGTTCTCTTTGAAATTCAAATGCACTATTTCATTGAAATCAATGAAAAAAAAAATCAATTCACCCATTTCTTTGGCGTCAATGAAATCTTTTCTCTCATGTGTATATCAAAGCTTTAAGATTTTAGAGAACTTTAAATGTTTGTTGATTGTTAATTAAAAATTGTTGATCTCAAACTCAATGAAAAGTAATGACATTGATTCGAAGAAACATTTCTTTAAACCAAAGTACCTTTTTCATTGATTTCAAAGATATCGTCTCTGATTCAATGAAACCTTCTTCTTACCACCTCAAAATTTCGAATCCTATTTTTTCCTGAAGTACGCGGCAGATAAAGCTCAAATTTTGTGAGTATGTAAGGAAGTATGGCAGAAATAAGCTAAGCTTCCGGCTCCTCGAAACTCGAAGCCGTTCGTTCGGGAGAACCGGAAAATAAAAAAGTGAGGTTAGGTGCGAGAGAGAGATCAATGAAAATGTTTCTTTGAACCGATGAAAACGTCTCTTTAAAACAATGAAACTGTTTCTTTATTATATGCTCACTAAGTAAATCTTTATTTACAGGCAATTAAATGTTCTCTTTGAAATTCAAATGCACTATTTCATTGAAATCAAAGAAATATTTCGTTGAAATCAATGAAAAAAAAAATCAATCCATCCATTTCTTTGGCGTCAATGAAATCTTTTCTCTCGGTGTATATCAAAGCTTTAAGATTTTAGAGAACTTTAAATGTTTGTTGATTGTTAATTAAAAATTATTGATCTCAAACTCAATGAAAAGTAATGACATTGATTCGAAGAAACATTTCTTTAAACCAAAGTACCTTTTTCATTGATTTCAAAGATATCGTCTCTGATTCAATGAAACTTTCTTCTTACCAGCTCAAAATTTCGAATCCTATTTTTTCCTGAAGTACGCGGCAGATAAAGCTCAAATTTTGTGAGTATGTAAGGAAGTATGGCAGAAATAAGCTGAGCTTCTGGCTCCTCGAAACTCGAAGCCGTTCGTTCGGGAGAACCGGAAAACAAAAAAGTGAGGTTAGGTGCGAGAGAGAGATCAATGAAAACGTTTCTTTGAACCAATGAAAACGTCTCTTTAAAACCATGAAACTGTTTCTTTATTATATGCTCACTAAGTAAATCTTTATTTACAGGCAATGAAATGTTCTCTTTGAAATTCAAATGCACTATTTCATTGAAATCAAAGAAATATTTCGTTGAAATCAATGAAAAAAAAAATCAATCCACCCATTTCTTTGGCGTCAATGAAATCTTTTCTCTCGGTGTATATCAAAGCTTTAAGATTTTAGAGAACTTTAAATGTTTGTTGATTGTTAATTAAAAATTGTTGATCTCAAACTCAATGAAAAGTAATGACATTGATTCGAAGAAACATTTCTTTAAACCAAAGTACATTTTTCATTGATTTCAAAGATATCGTCTCTGATTCAATGAAATCTTCTTCTTACCAGCTCAAAATTTCGAATCCTATTTTTTCCTGAAGTACGCGGCAGATAAAGCTCAAATTTTGTGAGTATGTAAGGGAGTATGGCAGAAATAAGCTAAGCTTCTGGCTCCTCGAAACTCGAAGCCGTTCGTTCGGGAGAACCGGAAAACAAAAAAGTGAGGTTAGGTGCGAGAGAGAGATCAATGAAAACGTTTCTTTGAACCGATGAAAACGTCTCTTTAAAACAATGAAATTGTTTCTTTATTATATGCTCACTAAGTAAATCTTTATTTACAGGCAATGAAATGTTCTCTTTGAAATTCAAATGCACTATTTCATTGAAATCAAAGAAATATTTCGTTGAAATCAATGAAAAAAAATCAATCCACCCATTTCTTTGGCGTCAATGAAATCTTTTCTCTCGGTGTATATGAAAGCTTGAAGATTTTAGAGAACTTTAAATGTTTGTTGATTGTTAATTAAAAGTTGTTCATTGGAATTAAAAAAACTATTTCCTCATTATTATTAATTTATTACACAGCTTCCTCTACGAGAAAACGAAATTGATCATCGCACTTCCTCATTGAAATGGCTTTGTGAAAAAAACGGAAAGTAATGAATACGGAATACCCAAGGTTCTTATTTCGTATCCTCGTTTTTTATCTTAACGTTTTTCCTTTTTACTTATACGTCAGCAATTAACAGTTAGTGCGTTCTGACGTTTATGCATATTAATAGAAATAGTAAAATCAAAATATCATGCAAATAGCTCAATAGATGCGAAATGCTAAGGCAGCTTCACAGCCTCTACTAAAGAGGCGCTGACGTCGGTAGGTTGCACTTTTTAAATTGTATTAGTAATTTTTAAACATGAATATGAAAGTGTTCTTAATATATGAGGCATTCCTTATCAATTGGGCCACTTTTTTCGGTCGACCTCTCGGATATTTTTCTAAATTTGTCAGTTTATTGTACTATTTGAGATAAGTGTTTGTGATTTTTTTTCAGATTTTTAAAGGGCGCCGTTCAGGATTTACGTTTTTTTTTAAATATCACTATATCTCAGAAAATATGCGACTCTCAAAAAATTCTTAAGAACATTAACTTTTTCATTTTACATCTACTTTCGAGTGATGTTAAAATCATAATTTTTCCAACGGAAGAAAGTCAATTTTTCGCAAAAAAAAGCAATAAATTTTTTTTTTTACGAAAACAGCACCTTTGATTCCGGTCTTAATTTTACAAGGTGTTTCGCATTGGATGAAGATTCTGAGAAAAAAATCCCAAAGTCGAATCTCCAATTCTTAGGCAGTAAAAAATTAAAAATAAAAAAAAAAAAATTAATAAATTTTTTCCTGCTCGTTTTTTTTTCCGAATTATTTGGCGCAGCCCGTCGTCCGAGGAGTTTTATTTTATCTTTTGGAAATGTGATGAAATCCGCTAGGGAGGAAATCCAAAGTTGCACCACCGATTCTTAGGCAGGAAAAAATTTATTTATTTTTTTATTTTTATTTTCAATTTTTTACTGCCTAAGAATTGGAGGTGCCACTTTGGAATTTTTTTCTTAGAATCTTCATACAATGCGAAATACCTTGTAAAATTGAGACTGGAATCGAAGGTGATTTTTTCGTAAAAAAAATTATTTATTGCTTTTTTCTTGCGAAAAATGGACTTTCTTCCGTTGGAAAAATTATGACCTTAACATCACTCGAAAGTAGACGGAAAATGGAAAAGTTAATGTTCTTAGGAATTTTTTGAGACACCAATATTTTCTGAGATATACTGATATTTAAAAAAAAACGTAAATTCTGAACGGCGCCCTTAAAAAATCTGAAAAAAATCACAAGCACCCATCTTAAATAGTAGAACAAATTGACAAATTAAAAAATGTATCCGGGAGGTCGACCGAAAAAAAGTGGCCCAGATGATAGAGAATGCCTTATATATCGGTTTTTGTAACATAAACTGCGTATGGTAATATTGTAAAAAAATTATCAATAGGCAATTTCCAAGGATGAACTAATTTATTGCACTACGTTTACGAAGCTTTAATATACAATTAGTAGTAGTAAAAGTATGTTTATTGATAATATATGACTGGTTACAATTTTACATATGTAAAATAATTATCAATAAATACTGAATAATAATTTTATATAATGAAAAAAAATAATGATACGTTAATTTGTAATCTGGCGAAGAAGAGAATCGAATCGTATTTGTAATATTGACAATGTTTGGAAAATATAAAAGAAAAACGACGATATGTAAGTACAGCAAAATGTAAGTATGTCAGTTGAAAAATGAGCGGAATAAAATCTTTTAAAAAATTCCAGTTATTTTATATTAACCCTGAAATTC